>JBCFYV010000217.1:0-98210 GCA_039000515.1 Timema cristinae
CCTCTAGGTTATACTACTCACACCTCTAGCTTATACTACTCACACCTCTAGGTTATACTACTCACACCTCTAGCTTATACTACTCACACCTCTAGGTTATAGTACTCACACCTCTAGGTTGTAGTACTCGTTATGCTGTCCTAGTCTTAAGTTGTATTATAAGACATGTGGAGCGAGGACAGCCCTAGCAGGCTGCTAGTGGAAATATATGAATTGAATAACAAACTGACCCAGACCACAGGCGGGAAACATTAATGCTTGTAAAAGTAATTTTCAACCTTGACAACTGTCAACAATTTTTCACTGAAGGTTTCTCTTATTTATTATTTGAGCGAATCTTTTTTACTATAGTGACCTGAACATAGCTTATGCATATTAATTAATTACCAACATTATAAATAAAATGAAATGGCTTTTATTCGTATCAATTTAAAATTAAATTTGATCAGTTCCCATTTTGTTCCAGTAATTAGTACATTCCTTTGAAATGAGTGTTCATTGTTTTTATTCTGACATTGAGGAAAGAGGGGGAAGGAACATTGGGTTTTACCTGTCTTATCTTATTGACATCAACAAATTCCCTGGACTATCGACATGTCACCGGTCTCACCAGAAATATGTCTGCAATCACCTGCCTTGCCTGTTAATGACATAAAAGAGATTGATCAGTTATGATATAATGGGGTAAAATAAACTCCCCTGCATGTTCTCTAAGACCAAATGACCCCACTTCAAGGATTTTATCCCATCACAGCGGTTTAGTCTTCTTTTAAGGGTGAAGGGGGTGTTGGAGTTCCTCCACTTGGTGGTTTGGAGGTAGGGGGGATCTAATTACTTCACTTTGGTGGAGGGGGTGGTAAAGAGGTGGGGGGAGGGGTTGAGTTCCTTCACGACACTTGAAGGAATGTATTATAAGTGTATTTTGTTAATTTCTACATATACTTATGATTATTTACCAACCTAACTTAACCTAACCTTTCATGCTTCCATCTATCAACGAATTTCGTTCTTATTTAATGTTGTAATTTACTGTGAAAATATATCCTCCTTGAATGATTTATTAATATCTCTATATATTGTTCAAACTTGTTAATAACCTTATACTTATATATTAATAATGTTATTTATGAATAAATACCAACAATGCAGCTTAAAGTTTTATTTAATGCTAGTGATAGAGATAATACCCTTAGGTCATATGTGTGTTTTCTTATCTTTTTCTTTGTCGGTACATATATACATATATATATATATATAAGTTTCCTTGAGGACGACCGTCAACCTATCATTCCCGCAACCGGTGTGAGTTGCGTGCTCTGAGTTTCGATTGTTTATACTCAGACATTCAAAACAAGAACTCCAGATACTCAGTCCTATTGCCATTTTTCTGCCCTTTCTTAATATTATTCATTTGGACCTATTGTGGTTTAGTTTTGCTAAGGAGGGTTCACACATAGATTTATTACCTAAGAAGGAGAACCCACTTATCCCTTATTTAATTTATTATTTAAATTAAATATTAAAACGAAATCTTAATCATTACAATGTAGTTTATATAATTGAAAACTACATTAAACTACTATAAAAAACTGTTAATAATACTATATATATATGTAGTTTGAAATTAGATTATTTATATTTAGATAACCAGCTAATTATTAGTGATGTCGCCGACATTTACATGTATTGTGTTTGGCTTTAAGTAAATTTGTGTGATCAAGTGACGTTGGAACTGAGAGTTGAAATTTAGTAAATCAAGGTGTACAAATTGTGAAATCAGCCCCCACTATGTGTTTAAAATGATTGTAATATATTTTTGTGTACGAAAAATGGTTGGTTGAGACAATTATAACGTATTTTTTGACACCTTGGAAGGTAATTTGTAAATTAAATAAAGGTAAGATGGAGTCGAATCAGGCATGATTCCACCTACATTCCAGGTTTTATTTGTTCATTCTAATACTTACACTTAGGCCTAATGACTTTCAGTCTAAGAAGGAATGTGCATTTTAGGAAGTTTAACTCGCATTTGCTTGAATAAAGAAATAACAAAGGACAACTAGCACTGGCTTCCTGGGTTGTATTTAGGATTATTGGTATTTTACCAATGTGCACTTGGTATAGTGATAAAGGTCATAAAACATTATAATTGTTAAGATATTCAGAGCTATAGTTATATTCTCTTCACTCAGTCTCTGGTTTCTACACTTTTATATACTTTTTTAATCATTTATATATGTTACGATTATTGGTAATTTATCCCAATAGATTCAAAGACAAACAAAACAAGCTCTAGTTTACAATCACAAATACTTTGCCCTGTCAAAAGTAGAATCTGGGACTCTTAATTCAGGATGCAGACGAGATACTTACAGCCTTAACTTAATAAATTACTCCGGGTAAACTTGATGTAGATTTCATAATAATAGAATTGTTATACTTTGATACAGAATGTTACTTACTAGATTTAGCCTCCTTAATGAATGTAATAGGTTTACACTGGCAAAAAATAAATAGCGCAACACAGCTTAAATGTTAGCACGTGTGCTTACTAAGCTAAGGGTCTTGTGTTCAATTCCTGACAGATCTAAAATGCTGACAAATTGCTGGACAGAGAGCTGGATGTTGTGTTAGTTTATAAGTCTCTTCATGATAATATAGTCAGTGTTTCAAAAAGTGCTCGTTAAATAGCCCAAACATAAAAAAAAATGAGTTAAGACTACTATAGAGTAGACAATGGCATACAATGAACTCTATAACTGGTAAAAAAATAATTGCGTCTCAAATATGAACGAAACCTCTGGTTTTCTATTTGGGAGTTTATTGGTAAGTTACACATGTGTGTCACCATGACCACCCGACCTTTAGCCGCCCGGTTTTTGAAAGTGCCCATCTTTTGTGCTACGTTAGTGCTGGTGAGTGCTCAATTTTAATCATCGTTAGTGTTGTAAATTTGAGGCACTAATTTACGATTTCTTATGGGTGGCTAGGGAAATATCTCCCTGGCCACCCGGAATAAGACATAATAGAGATAAACTTTTTTTAAACGTAGCACAAACGATGGACACTTTCAAAAACCGGGCGGCTAAAGGTCGGGTGGTCAGGGTGACTCACGGCTTGAGATGGCTTAGAGGGGTGGGAGGGTGAGGGTGGGGGGGGGGTAGCCGAGGAAGGATTAGAGTGTATGCCCTTGACAGGCTCCAAGTCAACAACTTGTCTATGTTAGGGTAGCGAGGAGGTAAGTGAGTTAATATTAAAAACTTGGGTGGCATCTGGCATACAGAAGATTAAAACCAAACCAGACCACTAGGGAAGTCCAGCCTAGGGAATTATTCACTTTCAAACTTTTATTTCTGGGCTAGTTCGATCTGCTATTTAAAACGCTACACATTAAATTTTCATTGTTTAGACTTTTCTAGAGAACATTATTCTAGGACCTGAATTCCAAATTTTAGATTTCCAAGATGTTTATAAGTGTTAGAATAACTCATTTGGAGAGACAAAATATACCATAAATATATATCCTAATTTGATGTTGTACATCCAGCTGCACCCTTTAAATAACTTATACTTTTATAATATCAAGATAATAGTGCCAATCTTAGACCAATTATATTAACCAATACATTTTAAAAATAATCTTTGAGACGAAACATTAATCAGCCCATAAACTGAGCGCACAATCGAATGCAGTCCATAGAAAACGCAGTATTTGCCTAAGATCAGTATTATGATTTTAGAAAGTATATACATTGTTACAAAACAATTGGACAAAAGAGCATCACAGTTTAACAAAGAACATAAAATAATGGGTTACTAAAGAGACAGTTTGGTCTATGAAATTAACTGCACAATTTTAACTCTCTACTACAAAAAAAAGTTGATTTTTTAGTAGTTTGTAAATTTTTAACTTCCTTTCTCTTGAATAAAATTTTAACATTTAAAATTTTCATTATTTTTTTATTATTTATGGTGGATTTTTACCTACATGATTAAAATATTCCAATTTTCTTCTAGACCTAGATGCTTTATTTTGATATTTGTTATTGAAATTTTAGCCACATTTCTCCCATATTTTCTAAATCTCGATTATAAAACTAAAAAATAACAAATAAGGGAAACACACGTTTAGGTCCGTATTTAACTAGGCAGACTTACTACAAGGGTCAACTTGCTAT
The DNA here is from genome assembly GCA_039000515.1 of Timema cristinae. Classification (NCBI taxonomy): domain Eukaryota; kingdom Metazoa; phylum Arthropoda; class Insecta; order Phasmatodea; family Timematidae; genus Timema; species Timema cristinae. The sequence continues at coordinate 4,179 of JBCFYV010000217.1, forward strand.
TAATCTTGGTTTTGGAGATACCTGCGGCAATAGTCACGCGGTCTTAGCACTAGGGATAAAATGTTCCTGTAACATTCTCATGTTTCCCTGAATGTCGGATGCAAAGATATTCCCGTTCTGTTTTCTGGAGTTATCCACATATCTCCTTATTTAATTTAAGATGGGGGGAGAGGGGGAGACGCGAGAAAAGGTCAATGTTTTTGTAATTTTTATAGCAAAACATTTTTTGCCTAAATAAATAAAATATTGTTCAAGTAGAAACATAGCGTTTAATTTTATACACAGGTGATATCAACAGTTGTTGACTATCTGTCATGAGCATGTTTAATGAAGATAAAAAATTGTAATTAAACTCCAGGACACCTTGAAAGTAAATCAATAAATGTTGAGGTCACCATGTGAAGAAGATTAGACTATGGGCAATATTTGATTTCTGTTAGCAAAAACGAGTTTTAATCCCTTCTTACTCCCAGGCATCCAGCTCAAAACATAATGTTAAGGTGAATATAATAAATCTGAGACGCACAGCCCAATATTTCCTCCAACAAATAAATCTGTGCTAAGTAAAAGCTTTGTTCTGGTTTTTATTGGTAACTGAAGTGTTGGTCTAACGGTTGCAGGTGTCAGACTCACAAAGGTACATATAAATAAACTCTCAATTTCACACTTCTAGGTTTAATCTGACGAGAATGCAAAGAAACATATTCCTGCATTTGAAGTAGCCCACACCAGCAACCCAAGACGTTACGGTCTCAATATATAAAAAAATACGCTTGAGGCTTACATCTTCAGGCATCTTTACTTTCCTTTGCAAAGTTTCTTGGTCTTGAAATTATATTGCTATCACACAAGTTTAATATAAGATCGTATTTGATTATTTCCTTGTATTCTCTGGAGATTAAGTTGCCTTTTAATGGGAGAATTCAGCTATTTGTCTAAATATGTAGTAAGTCTAAGTTTTACTATGTTAAATAAACATAATTTGATTTCTAATATGAATACAAAATACCAATACAAAAGTTTCTCTTTGGGTTTAAGATTGACATAGATTCTGTAATATTACTCTTTAGGTTGTGGCTGATTTGGTGATCAATTAATTTTATTGGAGTTTAAAAGGAAAAATGTATACAGCCTATGTGTTAACCTGACGTCCATGCGGAATTTCAACGTAATCGGTAAAGTGGTTTTTGCATGAAATAGTAACATACAGACACAAACTAATTTATATAAGACATTACAGAAGATGGTTTCCCTTGACAAAGAAAATGCCAGATGGAAGCGAACACGAGATAAAGTCAGCGTTATTACTGCACTGTTTATAACAAAAAAATATTTTGGGCACAATTACCCATGGCCTGTCTGACTGATCACTACACGGTTCCCAGCCCCAGTGCCCTGGGATTGAGCGGCAGCCCTCAAGATAAGTACTGATGAACCGGTGTTGATTAGCCAGCCACGAGCTTAGTTTCCCTATATCTTATCTGGGCCCCACTGGCCTGGTTTCTCACTAAGGAATGCTGACAACAAACACTTGGTGGTCAGCTCTTCTAGTTTATTTGTTTATAGAATAATAAAAACAACCCGTAACGCCCGTTTTGTCATTCGCAACTCACAGCAAACCATATTACACAAACTCGCCTTCCAAATTAGGCCTTGCGGTTTCATTACTAACATTGGCTTTTTAATCCAACAAGTAAGGAGACTGTTCACTTGTGATTCATGCTGTCCTCCATCATGTATGGAGACTGTTCACTTGTGATTCATGCTGTCCTCCATCATGTATGGAGACTGTTCACTTGTGATTCATGCTGCCCTCCATCATGTATAGAGACTGTTCACTTGTGATTCATGCTGCCCTCCATCATGTATAGAGACTGTTCACCTGTGATTCATCCTGCCCTCCATCATGTATGGAGACTGTTCACTTGTGATTCATGCTGTCCTCCATCATGTATGGAGACTGTTCACTTGTGATTCATGCTGCCCTCCATCATGTATAGAGACTGTTCACCTGTGATTCATCCTGCCCTCCATCATGTATAGAGACTGTTCACTTGTGATTCATGCTGCCCTCCATCATGTATAGAGACTGTTCACCTGTGATTCATCCTGCCCTCCATCATGTATGGAGACTGTTCACTTGTGATTCATGCTGTCCTCCATCATGTATGGAGACTGTTCACTTGTGATTCATGCTGCCCTCCATCATGTATAGAGACTGTTCACCTGTGATTCATCCTGCCCTCCATCATGTATGGAGACTGTTCACTTGTGATTCATGCTGCCCTCCATCATGTATAGAGACTGTTCACTTGTGATTCATGCTGCCCTCCATCATGTATAGAGACTGTTCACCTGTGATTCATCCTGCCCTCCATCATGTATGGAGACTGTTCACTTGTGATTCATGCTGTCCTCCATCATGTATGGAGACTGTTCACTTGTGATTCATCCTGTCCTCCATCAAGTATGGAGACTGTTCACTGGTGATTCATGCTGTCCTCCATCATGTATAGAGATTGTTCACTTGTGATTCATGCTGCCCTCCATCAAGTATGGAGACTGTTCACTTGTTATTCATCCTGTCCTCCATCAAGTATGGAGACTGTTCACTGGTGATTCATGCTGTCCTCCATCATGTATAGAGACTGTTCACTTGTGATTAATCCTGTCCTCCATCATGTATAGAGACTGTTCACTTGTGATTCATGCTGCCCTCCATCATGTATAGAGACTGTTCACTTGTGATTCATGCTGCCCTCCATCAAGTATGGAGACTGTTCACTTGTGATTCATGCTGCCCTCCATCAAGTATGAAGACTGTTCACTTGTGATTCATGCTGCCCTCCATCAAGTATGGAGACTGTTCACTTGTGATTCATGCTGCCCTCCATCAAGTATGGAGACTGTTCACTTGTGATTCATCCTGTCCTCCATCATGTATAGAGACTGTTCACTTGTGATTCATGCTGCCCTCCATCAAGTATGGAGACTGTTCACTTGTGATTCATGCTGCCCTCCATCAAGTATGGAGACTGTTCACTTGTGATTCATGCTGCCCTCCATCAAGTATGGAAACTGTTCACCTGTGATTCATCCTGCCCTCCATCATGTATGGAGACTGTTCACTTGTGATTCATGCTGCCCTCCATCAAGTATGGAGACTGTTCACTTGTGATTCATGCTGCCCTCCATCATGTATGGAGACTGTTCACTTGTGATTCATGCTGCCCTCCATCAAGTATGGAGACTGTTCACTTGTGATTCATGCTGCCCTCCATCAAGTATGGAGACTGTTCACTTGTGATTCATGCTGCCCTCCATCATGTATAGAGACTGTTCACTTGTGATTCATGCTGCCCTCCATCAAGTATGGAGACTGTTCACTTGTGATTCATGCTGCCCTCCATCATGTATGGAGACTGTTCACTTGTGATTCATGTTGTCCTCCATCTCACCTTGCATGCACTTATCTCTATTAATGTAAGATGGACACACATTGCTAGGACGGATTATAACATTACCTCCAGTGTAACAAAGTTTGATCAACGTAGTTAAAACACACTGTGTATATAATAATAATATTGTGATCCCCCACTCAACTATTGCTCGTACCACGGAAGTTGTAGTTCGACTCTTGACTGGGTTCACATCATGTGCTCGTCATTTTTCTTCCTCATCCTGTTCCCTTATGGATATATTCAGGGCCAGATTGACATTACTCCTATCATCTGGTTTCCCCGCCCTCCCTGCTTGCAAGTGTGGGTACTTTTCCTCCGAGCTACCTACCTCAACCCAGCCCCATAAATGTAGCTTGAGGCTCAGACAGCCGGAATGATTTTAAGACATGAAACAAAAACAATAAATCATTAAAATTAACCACTTAACTTAATGTGGAGAAGCTTAGAGTAAAGCAATGAGATTAGTGTCTCATTCTACCGAGACTTGAACCCCGACCTCCGAGCTCATCTCAGCCATAGACCCCTTGGCCACCTATAACTCTCCCTAATCAACTTGTTTATTTTCAATACTAAGAATAACCGAGTAGGGAAACGAACTAATGATGTCTTCCATCGCCGACATGACACTTTCCGTTAACATCTTCTTCTCCAAAGTCTCAAGTGGAGCTCGCAAACAAAATCGACCTTAATGTTTTACAAAATGTAAATCGGGTGGGGCGGGAAATTTTGTTTTTGTTTTTGTTCCGCGTGATTCTTGCTTGGAATGAGGTTCTAGGCAGCCACGTTTCTCTCAACTAGTTCTTTGACATCTAGGAAATACTAGCCGGCTAGTTCAGGACGACCTATGTATACTACAGCAAAATAATCACACACAGTTTCACCACCTGAATATTCGTGCCGATACTTACAAACTAGCTTAACTTATAAAACACATGCTTAACTTGATACTTAATATATAAATGTCAGGTTAAAAACCCATAATCTCCCTGGGTATTGGATAGTTAAGTAAACTTGTTATCAACTTACTTTATAACTTGAAGAGCTAAGTCATCACATTAGTTTATAGAAACCAACCAATTATTTAGCTATAGGAAGATTATCACTATAACAAGTAGGTTGAATCTAGGGATTTTATTCAGGCACATCTTTCTAACTGTTAAGACTAAAAGCATTTAAATACACTAATGGGGTAGGGCTAAGAAAGGTATAGTTTTACGAAAAATGTACCCTCATTTACTTGGAGGGAGACTTGGAAACCATTTAAGCAAAAACCGTCTCAATACATCTGACAAGTGTTCACATTACGACCCCCCCCCCCTCAACCCCAACAAACCAGGCCTGATAAGCCTGACTTTTAGTCTGCAGACCCACCTGTGCGGGCTCTTATATTGTGATGTTGATAAATTACTGTATTATTTTATAAATATAAGCACAAGATTATTGATTTAAAACCAAACCAAACCTAACAAAATATTATAGTTATAACATTAGGGAGAAAAATATAGTATGAACAATGTAGTGTGAACAATGTAGTGTGAACAATATGGTATGAATAATGTAGTATGAACAATGTAGTGTGAACAATATGGTATGAATAATGTAGTATGAACAATGTAGTGTGAACAATATGGTATGAATAATGTAGTGTGAACAATGTAGTGTGAACAATATGGTATGAATAATGTAGTATGAACAATGTAGTGTGAACAGAGTTTGAAAGCAAACAACAAATTTTAGTCACTGATACCAGTGTCTAACTTTAGACACAGATTTTTATATAAATGGACATCTGATAGGATTTTTACCACTGAAATCGTAGTATAGTAGAATTATGGCAGGAAGAAATAACGTTTAGATGAGCATTCTTACAAAAACCAGTGCATAGCTACGTTGGCAGGCGCTGTCCTGTCTTCACAAATAACCTACGATAAAACTATAGCCTCTTACAAGAATGTTCTAGAGACTACTTTAGGTAACAACATAAATATATTTCCTAAAAGTGCGGCTATGAACTGAAAACAATTGATAGAATATTTGACATTTCCCATTTTCAACAAATAATGTGCCCCAATACAAACCTATTGATTGGCCCCGTGGATCCACTTTGTTTTTTTACTACTCGCAATAGTTTGAATACATTATTATTATTATCACCACCGCATCTTACTACCCGTTCGGGTTATACGTACTTACGCTAATGTGAAATGGTAGGGTGATTGTGAGATGAAATGAAGGACCTACAGTTTAACGTGGAATCCGAACCACGGTGGAGGCCTGGCATTCCCCACATTAACAAGATGACTTGTCAGAGGTGGAGGAAGGGTTTGGAAATCAGATAAATCTGTGCAATTTGAATACAATCTCAACAACCACTCCATGTGTTCATCCGGCAAGCGAGACACATAGACTTCTTCGATTGTTTCAAACTGGAACAAATAAATTAGCGGTGTTTGACTTTTGGTTCGGTGGATCACACAGACATTTCTTGAATCTTAAAATAGAAAGATTTACTATTATCTCGTAAGATTTGTCAAATGATATGATATAATATATATTGTTCTAGAAACATTTCACCAAATAGCAAACATTAAATAATATACACTGTTACAAAAACATTGAAAAAAGAGGAACACTTATGCAAACCAAAGAGTGTAACAATTGAGCTCACATTTTCAAAGAGATTAATATAATATATAGCAGTTGATTTTATAAAAATAGATTTCAAATAAAATAGTTTTAATTATAATGGTACTACGACCTAACAATGATACGTTGTCTTGTAACTCAAATAGTTGCAGAGATAAGATCAAAGTTGGTCATTTTTGCTCATGTAAGGTGTGCCCTTAAAGTCATTTTGAAGGGAAAATGAGAATTTTCATTTTGTTTATAATAATAAACAATGCAAAGATACAAACTTTAATTGAATTAATAAATCGAATTTTTAGAAACACGAGTTTTTCTCTTTTGGCCCTTCAGTAAACTACCCTTAGTCATAGGATAATATATCTAATTCCAAAAACTCTTCGGGAGAACCCTTTGAAAACCCTAGATATGTAGTTTTAACCCGATTGGTAAAATAGTTTCGGCTCTAGGCCAAGATACAAACGACATCTCGAAAACCACTCAAAATCTTGAGTTAGATTGTAATCCCAAGCTCTAGATATTAGAGGGATTCAATACAAAAAAAATAATTTAATTTTATTAAATAATTTTGAAAAATAGGAGTGCGAAGTGTAAACAATATTATGTTTTTTGTTGTGAAATATATTAGGGTACACAACCCATCTCCTAGAAGGAGGGTAATCTCACTGTTCTCCTTCAGTGACCAATTTAGTTTTAATACGACGAGGACGAAGGCTAAGTTAAAAAGGACAACAAAATTATATGTATCTAAACCTAAGGATAAATGGCATAATTATAATAGTAAAAAAATTCATGTCTTAATGAAACTTTGCTTTTATTTCATTTAGCCTCATATTCAAGAACATATCACTTCTTCAAAGAATCTAAGCATATTCTTTTTTTTTTTTATACAATATCTGTAAAAGCTGAATAATAACAATCTATTATTATTGTTTTTTTTTACAAGACTTTCTATTATAGTACGTGTATTACATTTTAATGTCAAGCATTATAAACATGGCGTATAACAATATAAAAAACTTAAATGAGAATTTTAGCAATGACTTATTTTAGTGCAAGTCAAAATTCTAACTAACAGTATTATAGTTCCGTGATTGCCCCATTAAAGATCAGCCTACGCATGACGTCTCCACAAATTCCGGAATCCTCCAAAATTAGAAGTAATACTGAATAAACTTAAAAATTCTCTCATTAAACGTTAAGGATAATAAGAAAAAATTATTATTACCATTCTGCCACGTTCAATAACTATGCAAAATAATTCCTAAGTTAGATACATAACGTTAACTATACAAGAATAATTATTAACGTCCCGCATTCCAACAACTAAATCATTAAGGCCTAATATTATAAAACTTCTTAATATGGATATTAAGACAACACGCTTTGAAAACATAATCTTAAAGTTAAATAACTGAATCCAAGTTGATAAACAAGATTTGGCTAACATTAGAAAAATTCAAACTTGCATTAAAAACTTCCCCACATTACTTCGTATTATAAGTAAAGTCCTATTTATCATGCGTAACATAAGTGAAGTTATTTTAATATTTAGTAAAATGAATGAATATTCATCTATGACGGTAAATAACAATAAATATACGTAAAGCCAAAAGGAATTTTAGAAAATTAATTAATATTTATTTTTAAGCCGAAAAAGAATTTCTCCTTACATTATATGAGTCTGCCTTTGAAGCCTAAGCTTCGTCATTGTCCGAGCCTAATCCAAGAGTGGCTGCTATCTTGGTGAACAGTCTCTTATATGGCGCAACTATCGAACACTCGAGACGGAATTACACCAAGGAGGGGATCACAAATTATAAACACATGGAAAGGGGGAGATGCGTGGTACTAGGTGCGTTGAGAACATTCTATCAAGGCCTAGGCTCTTCCACGCTGTTCTCGGCGTCCATGTTCTTGAGACAGGTGGTGGTGCGTAGCGGCAAAATGCAGCACTAGGATCATCGCTCTTAGATGTTGCACTGTTGTTATCGTGTGTGGACGTCCTTTTCCGCTCGCTCGTCCGGTCGGTGAAATTGGGTAAGCGCTGTTCTTGTTGACTCTCCCTTTTTTAGACGCCTTGTAGCAATAATTGCTACAAATCTCCCCCCCTTGATCTGGCGTTGGGGGGGGGGGGGTGTTGTTATGGTCAGCATCGCTGACTGTTCCTGGTGACTGTCCCTGGCTCCTTTGGGAAGGTGAAGATACTTGGGGTTACTTTCGGTGTTCTTCTCGCGTTGTCCTTATTTCGGTCCAGCAACATCTTCCTTGGGATATCTGGACCCCACAAGGTTTGAGGCACCGCATCTCCAGCCGCTCGCTGCTCCATCCTGGACAGGTCCACCTTTCACAACTGCTCGGTCTCATTCTCAGCCGTCCAGGATAACTGCTCTTGGAGTTGTAAACGCCTTCTTTCATGCCTTTTGGCATGTTCTCCACAGCGTTCTATTCCATCACGCACAGACAGGGGAAATAAGGGAACGGAAGACGTGAGGTAATGGGAGTTCTCAGAGCTGCACATAAGAGACAAGAGTTAGTGTTCACCAAGACAGGTACATTATAATACCCATGAATAGTTCCGCCAATTCATTAATCTGATTTGTTCCTTTTGAAAGACACACGCTACAACTAGCCATTTATTTTACATCCTCACTCTCATACGAGGACGTAATGGCATAAATATTCAGACGAGGCACTAGAGCATACTGCACATAATATACACTGTCACACTTTTATGGTGTCTTCTCGTTCCTATCACCAGGTCCACAATATCGATAATATAATAGGCTACGGTCATAGTCCTATATTAGGCTCCCTTAACTTAAACCATTTAGATGGAGTCCAACAGCTATTAAATGTTTATTTGCCACGGGCCCGGGCTTATATATATAATATATATCATGGAGATACACATACTTACAACTAACTTATCACTATACATATATATGCGAAATACTTAACCTACATTACACTATATGCCTTCCATTATCCTTAGGGACTCTTGGATTTGTACTCTTTATATGACTGACGTGAGCGCGTCTCGTCTCAGCCCGGTCAGCATCTTTCTGAAGGAGCACTGTGACAGGGGTGAGAAACTTAGTCACCTCCCATGGACCACACCACTTGGGGCACAGCTTTGCAGATCTTTTGTCGACCGCGGAGCTCAAGGGGAACTCTTTGCATAAAACAAGATCTCCAACTTTAAACGAAACGGGAATCCTCCCTTTGTTATATGCATTAGCCACCCTTTTCTGTGCCCTCCTAAGATGGTCCAAGACACTCCTACATCTATCCTCCCTGGATACCTCGTCACTATCCTCTAACAGGGGATGAATGTCCCAAATATTAAATAAAGGGTGGATCAGCTCCCGCCCGAGGAACACGGACGCAGGGGAGCATCCTGTTGATTCGTGATAGGCGGAGTTAAAAGCCATATTCAAGAAATCTAACTCCCTATCCCACTTCTGTTGTACCTGATTATGAAAAATGGTCAGGGTTATGCCCAGGTTCCTGTTAAACCTTTCTACATGGTTGGGTCCCGGGTGGTAGGGACTGGTGGTAATATGCCTAATGCCCCACCCAAAGCACATATCATGGAAAGTAGTTGATCGGAAACAAGGTCCGTTATCACTCACTATGGTCTTGGGGGCCCCAAAGAATGCCCACACTCGTCGACACAGGGCATTTACAGTAGTTGTAGCTTTCATGTTCCTTAAAGGAATCAATATAACGAATTTGGAAAATGCATCGACCAAAACGAGAATACAAGAGTTACCTAGGGTTGATCGGGTGATAGGCCCCACATAATAAACGAACACCTTTTCCCAAGGGCGTTGGGCTACATCGGCCGAATGTAACCCAACCTTGGAATTATGGGCCGGTTTGGCCATCAGACAATCATCACACTGACTAACCCATTTCTTAACGTCCTGATATTGCCCAGGCCAAAAGAATTCTCTTGAGATTTTCTTGACAGTCTTTAATACACCAAGGTGACCTCCAAATACCGAATCATGAAAATACTTCATTAACATCGGGCGTACAGACACTGGAACAACCACTTTCTTACCTTTTCCATTAGCGAGAGTAATTACAAGAAGATCCCTCAATATAGAATATTTCCCCACTTGTTCCCCTTTCCTGATCCTTTCCATAATTTCCTGGCACCATGGGTCACTGCCCTGATGATCCCTGATAGAAACAAAGGACTCTGGTATCGATTATAATGACCAAAGACGCGGGCGTGATTTCCTCTGCCCCAATGGGATCACAGTCTTCTGCCATGCGTGATAGAGCGTCCGCAGTAACATTGAGTTTCCCCGAGATGTGGTGGGTCGAAAAATTGAATCGAGATAGCCTCCAAACCCATCTTCCTACCTTGCCTAGTTGTTTTGGATGATTCCACATCCATGCCAGCGCCATGTTGTCGGTATACAATTCAAATTTTCTCTGCTCTAAATAATCCGCAAACCGTTCTACCCCATTGACACATGCCAGGCATTCCTTTTCATAGGCACTGTACCTTCTCTCCGCCTCGGTGAGTGTCCGGCTAGCGAACGCTACCGGCCTAACACCCTCAGGAGCCCGTTGAGAAAGCACAGCTCCCAGAGCAACTGCCGAAGCATCCACGTGAAGAAGAAATGGCATAGAAAAGTCGGGCATCCGCAATACCTCGGGAGAGATAAGTTTACTTTTTAGAAGATCGAAGGCACGAGCCTGCTCCACACCCCAACGAAAAACAACACCCTTCTTTTTTAAAGAGTTAAGAGGCGCGGCTATTTCAGAGAAAGATGGAATGAACCTAGCATAATATGCGCACATCCCAATGAAACGCATGACACCCTTAAGATTTCTGGGCGGGGGGTATTCAACAATGGGGCGGATGCGCTCAGGATCAATGAGAAGGTTACCAGAACAGATAACATAACCTAGATATTTAATAGACGGCTTCGCCCACGTTACCTTATCCGGATTAACTGTTAAGCCTACTCTACGCAAGCGACTTAACACTTCCTCTAAATGCTTCACATGATCACTCATCGAGTCGCTATACACACATATATCGTCAAGATAGTTGAATACATAATTAAATTTAATATCAGCAAGGACGTGATCTAGAACGCTACTCAATGCCTGTCCACCAATACTACACCCGAGGGGGACGCGATTAAACTCATACTGTCTCCATGGGGTGACAAAGGCTGTATATTTTTTTGAAGACTCCACCAGGGCACATTGTAGAAAACTCGCATTAAGGTCAATTAAACTGAATACTTTTGCTCTACCTAGGTGCTGAAAGGCTGAGTCGATACTCGGCATCGGATAAGGATCGAACTGGATTTTTTTGTTGATTTTTCTATAATCCACAACCAATCTATAACCTTCCCCCTTCTTAGGTATAATGAACGCGGGACTGGCATAGGGAGAAATAGAAGGACGTATGACACCTTTGGACTCTAAATCATCAATCAGCTCTCTGAATACTTTCATCTTGGGGGGGGAACAAGAGTATGGACCTGACCTTACAGGAATATTGTCCTCCACCACAATCTCATACGGTAATACATCACATTTTCCCAGTCTACTCGTAATAACATCAGGAAATCTCTTAATAACCCCACTAATTATTTTTTCATCCCTATTAGTGACGCACATAGAAGCAATAATAGAAGAACGACATAAAGCAATTTTATTTCTTGGGGCAAATTCGAAAGACAATTCTCCGCGACTAGAATTAATTATCGCACGGGTTTCCACCAAAAAATCGTTACCCAAAATGATATCATAGGGGAGGGCAGGAACACAAAACAAACTTCTTTTCCAAGAAAAACCAGCTATTTTTAGGGTTACTTTTACCCTCTTACTTGCAATCAATAACTCTCCATTTCCCACTATAAATGGCTTAGTAACCATATTTTCAATATGAACTTTCTGTGAACTAATAATGCCATCCAAAAATGTAGAGTTAATAAAGGATCCACTAGAGCCCATATCTAGCAAAGCAAGACCATCCTTAGATCCAACCGTAACTCTAACAACAGGAGAACAAGGGGAATTATACTTTTTTTGTGAAGCGGCCCCCCTTTCTACCCTCCACGTTAAGCGTTTCCCGCCGTACAGTCGCGTTGATAATGCCCAAAATGACCACAACGAAAACACTTAACGCGAGATACGTCTACTCGTCTTCCCGACCTAATAACTCCAAGGGGCCTTACTCCCCGGTCGGCAGAAATACTAGGGCCAAGTGGAGCAGTCGCTGCGGCTGAAACTGCCCTATTCTGAGTGAAGCTATTTTGAACTCGCGCAGGAAATTTTTCAAGGTACTCTTTTTCTGCTAGTAATGAACCCTCAATATTACTGGCCAATGAATATAATTCTGCCAGGGTGGATGGTTTGTATGAAAATATAAAATGTCTCCGCGTCAACGGGGAAACATTTTCTAAAATAATCTCCACTACCTCCTCCTCCGCTAGGTTGAGATTTAATATCTCCGCGGTTTCAGAGATAGCCAGGATAAATAACCGAAATGGTTCCTGGGGCCCTTGAAAACGCCTCAATTTCTCATTATAAAGTTTCTCTTTCTCTCTCCTAGAACACAACGACTCAAGGATACGACCTTTTACCCCATTCCATGAAATGCCTAATTGTAAACATTCGGAAACTAGGTGCGCTAAAAAACCTGACGTTCTCCCTAAACATAATGTAAGGAATTCAATATCGTCTACCAGCCGAAGTTTAGCAATTCTATTAGCCTCTAACAGAAAATTAAATAGATTGGCACAGGACTGACCATCACAAACAGGAAGTTGTTTCAAACGTTCATTTACTACTTTACTCTGAGTTTTAGAGGAGACTGTCACCGGCTGATGACTAACTTGAGTTACCGGGGGGGGGGATAGCTTGCTCACGAGCCCCATTTAAACCTAAGTGATCTGACTTGCCTGACTCGACTTGTTCCAGAGAGGGATGGCTAATGTCATAACTAATATTATCATTATCTTTTTTGTCTGACTTACTGAAAGCCTCAGACAGCATGGATCGCAACGCCCCACAGTAGCTTCGGGGTGGAATGATATGTTTCTGGCCTTGAGCTCCCGGTGAAGATCTCCAAGTTTAAGTCCATAGATCTCGGATCTGCTGCTGATCATGCTTCCCGGTGGGGTGGCCATGTCGGAGGATGAGTTCATGAAACAGTTCAAAAAACACAATTATTATAGTGAAGTTACACTTACGCGCACTCTATAAGCAGAGTCGCGCAGCTTGTAATCCCAAGCTCTAGATATTAGAGGGATTCAATACAAAAAAAAAATAATTTAATTTTATTAAATAATTTTGAAAAATAGGAGTGCGAAGTGTAAACAATATTATGTTTTTTTGTTGTGAAATATATTAGGGTACACAACCCATCTCCTAGAAGGAGGGTAATCTCACTGTTCTCCTTCAGTGACCAATTTAGTTTTAATACGACGAGGACGAAGGCTAAGTTAAAAAGGACAACAAAATTATATGTATCTAAACCTAAGGATAAATGGCATAATTATAATAGTAAAAAAATTCATGTCTTAATGAAACTTTGCTTTTATTTCATTTAGCCTCATATTCAAGAACATATCACTTCTTCAAAGAATCTAAGCATATTCTTTTTTTTTTTTATACAATATCTGTAAAAGCTGAATAATAACAATCTATTATTATTGTTTTTTTTTACAAGACTTTCTATTATAGTACGTGTATTACATTTTAATGTCAAGCATTATAAACATGGCGTATAACAATATAAAAAACTTAAATGAGAATTTTAGCAATGACTTATTTTAGTGCAAGTCAAAATTCTAACTAACAGTATTATAGTTCCGTGATTGCCCCATTAAAGATCAGCCTACGCATGACGTCTCCACAAATTCCGGAATCCTCCAAAATTAGAAGTAATACTGAATAAACTTAAAATAATTGCTACAAGATTATTTTGACGATCACAATACTTCTCTTTCCGAGGTGTCGAAAGAAAGGAAGATACTGTGAGCAACGCTGTACCTCCTCGAGACATGGAGGATTGACGTTCTAGTAATGTATCAACATGTGCTACCACCTCTCCAAGCTGTTCTAGTAATGTATCAACATGTGCTACCACCTCTCCAAGCTGTTCTAGTAATGTATCAACATGTGCTACCACCTCTCCAAGCTGTTCTAGTAATGTATCAACATGTGCTACCACCTCTCCAAGCTGTTCTAGTAATGTATCAACATGTGCTACCACCTCTCCAAGCTGTTCTAGTAATGTATCAACATGTGCTACCACCTCTCCAAGCTGTTCTAGTAATGTATCAACATGTGCTACCACCTCTCCAAGCTGTTCTAGTAATGTATCAACATGTGCTACCACCTCTCCAAGCTGTTCTAGTAATGTATCAACATGTGCTACCACCTCTCCAAGCTGTTCTAGTAATGTATCAACATGTGCTACCACCTCTCCAAGCTGTTCTAGTAATGTATCAACATGTGCTACCACCTCTCCAAGCTGTTCTAGTAATGTATCAACATGTGCTACCAACTCTCCAAGCTGTTCTAGTAATGTATCAACATGTGCTACCACCTCTCCAAGCTGTTCTAGTAATGTATCAACATGTGCTACCACCTCTCCAAGCTGTTCTAGTAATGTATCAACATGTGCTACCAACTCTCCAAGCTGTTCTAGTAATGTATCAACATGTGCTACCAACTCTCCAAGCTGTTCTAGTAATGTATCAACATGTGCTACCACCTCTCCAAGCTGTTGTGTCCAGAGACGGTCATCTCTCACTCTATGACTGGACATTGTGTTTGTTGTGTCCAGAGACGGTCATCTCTCACTCTATGACTGGACATTGTGTTTGTTGTGTCCAGAGTAGGCCATCTCTCACTCTATGACTGGACATTGTGTTTGTTGTGTCCAGGTTTGACCCGTGGCCAGTCACACAGCTGTGCCTGGAATAGCTTGAAGGTTGAGGTTTGACCCGTGGCCAGTCACACAGCTGTGTCTGGAATAGCATGAATGTTGAGGTTTGACCCGTGACTACTGTCACACAGCTGTGTCTGGAATAGCTTGAAGGTTGAGGTTTGACCCGTGGCCAGTCACACAGCTGTGTCTGGAATAGCTTGAAGGTTGAGGTTTGACCCGTGGCCAGTCACACAGCTGTGTCTGGAATAGCTTGAAGGTTGAGGTTTGACCCGTAGCCAGTCACACAGCTGTGTCTGGAATAGCTTGAATGTTGAGGTTTGACCCGTAGCCAGTTAAACAGCCGTGTCTGGAATAGCTTGAAGGTTGAGGTTTGACATGTGGCCAGTTAAACAGCTGTGCCTGAAATAGCTTGAAGGTTGAGGTTTGACCCATGGCCAGTTAAACAGCTGTGTCTGGAATAGCTTGAAGGTTGAGTTTGACATGTGGCCAGTTAAACAGCTGTGTCTGGAATAGCTTGAAGGTTGAGGTTTGACCCGTGGCCAGTTAAACAGCTGTGTCTGGAATAGCTTGAAGGTTGAGGTTTGACATGTGTCCAGTTAAACAGCTGTGCCTGGAATAGCTTGAAGGTTGAGGTTTGACCCGTGGCCAGTCACACAGCTGTGCCTGGAATAGCTTGAAGGTTGAGGTTTGACCCGTAGCCAGTTAAACAGCTGTGTCTGGAATAGCTTGAAGGTTGAGGTTTGACCCGTAGCCAGTTAAACAGCTGTGTCTGGAATAGCTTGAAGGTTGAGGTTTGACCCGTGGCCAGTTAAACAGCTGTGTCTGGAATAGCTTGAAGGTTGAGGTTTACCCGTAGCCAGTCACACAGCTGTGTCTAGAATAGCTCGAAGGTTGAGGTTTGACCCGTGGCCAGTCACACAGCTGTGTCTGGAATAGCTTGAATGTTGAGGTTTGACCCGTGGCCAGTCACACAGCTGTGTCTGGAATAGCTTGAAGGTTGAGGTTTGACCCATGGCCAGTCAAACAGCTGTGTCTGGAATAGCTTGAAAGTTGAGGTTTGACACGTGGCCAGTCACACAGCTGTGGTTAGAATAGCTTGAAGGTTGAGGTTTGACCCGTGGCCAGTCACACAGCTGTGTCTGGAATAGCTCGAAGGTTGAGGTTTGACACGTGGCCAGTCACACAGCTGTGTCTGGAATAGCTTGAATGTTGAGGTTTGACCCGTAGCCAGTTAAACAGCTGTGTCTGGAATAGCTTGAAGGTTGAGGTTTGACCCATGGCCAGTTAAACAGCTGTGTCTGGAATAGCTTGAAGGTTGAGGTTTGACATGTGGCCAGTTAAACAGCTGTGTCTGGAATAGCTTGAAGGTTGAGGTTTGACCCGTGGCCAGTTAAACAGCTGTGTCTGGAATAGCTTGAAGGTTGAGGTTTGACATGTGGCCAGTTAAACAGCTGTGCCTGGAATAGCTTGAAGGTTGAGGTTTGACCCGTGGCCAGTCACACAGCTGTGCCTGGAATAGCATGAAGGTTGAGGTTTGACCCGTAGCCAGTTAAACAGCTGTGTCTGGAATAGCTTGAAGGTTGAGGTTTGACCCGTGGCCAGTTAAACAGCTGTGTCTGGAATAGCTTGAAGGTTGAGGTTTGACATGTGGCCAGTTAAACAGCTGTGTCTGGAATAGCTTGAAGGTTGAGGTTTGACATGTGGCCAGTTAAACAGCTGTGCTTGGAATAGCTTGAAGGTTGAGGTTTGACATGTGGCCAGTTAAACAGCTGTGCCTGGAATAGCTTGAAGGTTGAGGTTTGACCCGTGGCCAGTCACACAGCTGTGCCTGGAATAGCTTGAAGGTTGAGGTTTGACCCGTGGCCAGTCACACAGCTGTGCCTGGAATAGCTTGAAGGTTGAGGTTTGACACGTGGCCAGTCACACAGCTGAGTCTGGAATAGCTTGAAGGTTGAGGTTTGACCCGTGGCCAGTCACACAGCTGTGCCTGGAATATCTTGAAGGTTGAGGTTTGACCAGTGGCCAGTCACACAGCTGTGTCTAGAATAGCTCGAAAGTTGAGGTTTGACCCGTGGCCAGTCACACAGCTGTGTCTAGAATAGCTTGAATGTTGAGGTTTGACCCGTGGCCAGTCACACAGCTGTGTCAGGAATAGCTCGAAGGTTGAGGTTTGACACGTGGCCAGTCACACAGCTGTGTCTGGAATAGCATGAAGGTTGAGGTTTGACCCGTGGCCAGTTAAACAGCTGTGTCTGGAATAGCTTGAAGGTTGAGGTTTGACACGTGGCCAGTCACACAGCTGTGTCTGGAATAGCTTGAAGGTTGAGGTTTGACACGTGGCCAGTCACACAGCTGTGTCTGGAATAGCTTGAAGGTTGAGGTTTGACACGTGGCCAGTCACACAGCTGTGTCTGAAATAGCTTGAATGTTTAGGTTTGACCCGTAGCCAGTTAAACAGCTGTGTCTGGAATAGCTTGAAGGTTGAGGTTTGACACTTGGCCATTCACACAGCTGTGTCTGGAATAGCTTGAATGTTGAGGTTTGACCCGTGGCCAGTTAAACAGCTGTGTCTGGAATAGCTTGAATGTTGAGTTTGACCCGTGGCCAGTCACACAGCTGTGTCTGGAATAGCTCGAAGGTTGAGGTTTGACACGTGGCCAGTCACACAGCTGTGTCTGAAATAGCTTGAATGTTGAGGTTGGACCCTTGGCCAGTCACACAGCTGTGTCTGGAATAGTTTGAAGGTTGAGGTTTGACCCGTGGCCAGTTACACAGATGTGTCTGGAATAGCTTGAAGGTTGAGGTTTGACCCGTGGCCAGTTAAACAGCTGTGTCTGGAATAGCTTGAAGGTTGAAGTTTGACCCGTGACTACTGTCACACAGCTGTGTCGGAATAGCTCGAAGGTTGAGGTTTGACCCGTGGCTACTGTCACACAGCTGTGTCTGGAATAGCTCGAAGGTTGAGGTTTGACCCGTGGCTACTGTCACACAGCTGTGTCTGGAATAGCTTGAATGTTGAGGTTTGACCCGTGGCCAGTTAAACAGCTGTGTCTGGAATAGCTCGAAGGTTGAGGTTTGACCCGTGGCCAGTCACACAGCTGTGTCTGGAATAGCTCGAAGGTTGAGGTTTGACCCGTGGCCAGTCACACAGATGTGGATGCTATTCCTATCCACCCATAATCGATTCTTAGTTAAATCAGGAATGTTTTTAAACTCTCCTGTGTTTATCTATGTAGGAAATATTCATTCAAAAATAATAATCTCAAGAACGTCCTTATCAGTTCCAAACCTAGTTATGGTCAGAGAATTACTAAGATAAGGTAAAAGAAAAGATTATAATAAGATCTTCCCACTGTTGATAGGTTATAGTGAAGGGACGAAGCGCTCAGGTCCAGAGAGATGCGTGAGAGAAATTTCAGTCTGTGTGACTTGAGATGCAGCCCTCCGCCTACCCCCTCCCACCCCCCAACACTACCCCCACCAACTATCAAAGAACAAACCGATAAGTTAGAAGAGCACAACCTAGGTAGTTATATTTTTAACTATAAGATTACATATGTTTCCTGAATTGAACACTAGGCCTATTATGACTGGACTCTACGAACCTAGGCGTCCCAGGCTCAATTCATGGCTGGTTCATTCGGCGAGTTCTCTGAAAGATAAATTATCCCCCCAGCGGTTACCAGAGTTTGGTTAGTTAGGTTTAAGTTAGGTTTAAGTTAGGTTTAAGATCCCTCCTGGCTCCACACCTTCATAATCAACATCATCATCACCACAGCTCATCGGAACATGGAAATAGCCTCCACGGAAAGGAGGTACGAATAGTAAATTGGGGCGTGTCCTGAATATATTACTAGTGGATAGCTTTCCACACACTGGGCTACGAGGGATGTAGCCCATACACGCACATATATGGTCTTATTTATAAATTTTTGTTTAGTTTGATTAAAAAACCTGTATAATTTGGCGTAATAAGACGCACTAGCACAAAGGCTACTCTCGCAAAGAACGTGTTAGAAGTAGCCCCCAGCTTGCGAAGCTGAGCCTGACATCGTTGTAATGTTGGTGGAGTGTACAGCGTGGGTCTCGAGCAAGAAACTGCAGTTCATTGGTTCGGTCAAAGGACTTTTGAAACCAAATCTAAGGTGAAGTTTGCCCGTTAGAATGTTGTCTCCACGTGGACGATCCCACGTTGACCGGCCGTGGCACAGGTGGGAAGGAGACTTGTCCTCCACGTGGGGAGAGGGGAGGTTTAGCGGCGTGGTTAGCGTGTGTGTCTTGATTCAATTCTCCAGCAGGTTATGGGATCTTAGAACAAGGATACATTCATTGATACTGCAGGGAGAGCCATCACATGTTTGAACACAAAAAACCATCTCTAGATTTAAAAAAAACCTTTTCCTTATATGCAATCAATTTAAAAAAAGTTACTTGTACTATGTATACATATACGAATACGTACTATATGTAGTAACCGGCCGCATGGTATAGTGATTAGTGCAACTAGCTACCAACCGAGGGATCCCGGGTTGGATTCCACTAGTTCCACACCCTCCTACTCACTATCACCCTCACCTCATCTCATCGGCACATGGAAAGAGCCTCCACGGGAAGGATGTACGATTGGTACATTGGGGCGTCCCCTGGGCGACGGTACACACATTGGGTACTGAGTGACGTAGCCCAGACACGCATATAGATAATGTACATATCTGTATGTTCTTACTATTCATATGTGATTATAATGATTCATTGTATAGGACTGTCTGTGTATTTTGTATAAATAGCATGAAAAGGCTGATTTTTATAACAAGCCCGTTATTGGAACACTGTGTACTAATGTTGCCACAATGGTGGGATTACTGTGTACTAATGTTGTCACAATGGTGGGATTACTGTGTACTAATGTTGTCACAATGGTGGGATTACTGTGTACTAATGTTGCCACAATGGTGGGATTACTGTGTACTAATGTTGTCACAATGGTGGGAATACTGTGTACTGATATTGTCACAATCACAATGGTGGGATTACTGAGTACTCATGTTGCCACAATGGTGGGATTACTGAGTACTCATGTTGCCACAATGGTGAAAAAACCATAATGGTATTTACATTGTTGTCTGTTAAGTTGCCAACAATCTAAAGGTACATTATACAGGTACAGGTACAGTAATATAAGACATGTATCTTGAAAACAAAGTTTTACTCACATTTATTCAATAGTTTATGCACTACGGCCTACTACCCAATCGGGTTACACGTTAATGTACTAACACTATTCGGTTAGGGATGAGAAGGGTTGAGTTTAAAGAAAGTGTACCCAAATTTGCAGGGAGTGAGAATGGTAAACCATATAGTAAAAGCCACCCTCAGTACATCCAACATTGATTTAAACTCCAATATTAGCGTCAGTCAGTTCATTCTTTTTTGAGAGTGACACTTTAGACTACGCGGCCACTGAAGCGGGATTACATGTTTGTGTCTGACACATGCTCTCTAACAACCTGATTGTGTCTGACACATGCTCTCTAACAAGCTGATTGTGTCTGACACATGCTCTCTAACAAGCTGATTGTGTCTGACACATGCTCTCTAACAAGCTGATTGTGTCTGACACATGCTCTCTAACTGGTCTTATAATTTATATGTTTTTTCCTACAAATATGATATTTTAGCATCTTACTTTATTACACGATACTTTTTAGATACTAGTGATTATACTCTTCCAGTGTTAATCATATAGTAGTCATAGAATTTAAACTTATATATTATGCTGATAAAAAGCGTTTATTTTACCTAGACCTCTGTTGTTTCTAAGACTTAAAAGTTGACTGACCTTATTGCTAGCTAAAGAATAGGTTCTGAGAAATAAAGTAATGGATGAATATAACTACAACGTTCACTTATTAAATTAGAAGGTATGAATCCGACTCTGACACATTACACTATGGCTCTATCAAATCGAATGTGCCTTAGTGGAATTAGTATTTTGTTCAGCAAGTTGTCTTTGTATATTAGTTTAAAAAGCCTTATAAGAAGCCAACTGCAAGGAAGATTTAAATGTCAGCCTTGTTTTATGTTAGGACAAACACGAAATTACATCTATTTTCGTGTTTTGTTTGTTTATTTGTTCTGAGTGTGTTTTTGAAAGTTCTCATATTAGTAAATCTATTCTGATTTGAGGGCAAGGAATGTTACCATTCCTCTGACAAACAGTGACAGCAAACAGAATGGATGTCAATCAAACTCGGGACTTAAATACAAGAAACACTGATGAAATACTTCCCAGAGTGGATAGACAGCTCACACACTCACTCACTGTGTTGTTATTTCACACACACGAGACAAACATCCACACCATCATCTACATTTATAATATACTAACAGCAAACTGAGATATCCGCAGTCACTTAGCATGCTTTAGTTGAGTAATGGTGGCCGATTGGCTACTTTCTAGTGAGATACATGATGTAGCAATATTGGCTACCTTCTATTGAGGTACATGATACAGTATTATTGGCTACCTTCTAGTGAGATACATGAGACAGCATTATTGGCTACCTTCTAGTGAGATACATGATGTAGCAATATTGGTTACCTTCTAGTGAGGTACATGATACAGCATTAATGGCTACCTTCTAGTGAGATACATGATGTAGCATTATTGGCTACCTTCTATTGAGGTACATGATACAGTAATATTGGCTACCTTCTAGTGAGATACATGATGTAGCAATATTGGCTACCTTCTAGTGAGATACATGATGTAGCATTATTGGCTACCTTCTAGTGAGGTACATGATGTAGCAATATTGGTTACCTTCTAGTGAGGTACATGATACAGCATTATTGGCTACCTTCTAGTGAGGTTCATGAAATAGCAATATTGGCTACCTTCTAGTGAGATACATGAGACAGCATTATTGGCTACCTTCTAGTGAGATACATGATGTAGCATTATTGGCTACCTTCTATTGAGGTACATGATACAGCAATATTGGCTACCTTCTAGTGAAATACATGATGTAGCAATATTGGTTACCTTCTAGTGAGATACATGATGTAGCAATATTGGCTACCTTCTAGTGAGATACATGATGTAGCATTATTGGCTACCTTCTATTGAGGTACATGATACAGCAATATTGGCTACCTTCTAGTGAGGTACATGAAGTAGCAATATTGGCTACCTTCTAGTGAGGTACATGATACAGCATTATTGGCTACCTTCTAGTGAGGTTCATGAAGTATCAATATTGGCTACCTTCTAGTGAGATACATGATACAGCATTATTGGCTACCTTCTAGAGAGATACATGATGTAGCATTATTGGCTATCTTCTATTGAGGTACATGATACAGCAATATTGGCTACCTTCTAGTGAGATACATGATGTAGCATTATTGGCTACCTTCTATTGAGGTACATGATACAGCAATATTGGCTACCTTCTAGTGAGATACATGATACAGCATTATTGGCTACCTTCTAGTGAGGTACATGATACAGCATTATTGGCTAACTTCTAATGAGGTACATGAAACAGCAATATTGGCTACCTTCTAGTGAGGTACATGATACAGCATTATTGGCTACCTTCTAGTGAGGTTCATGAAGTAGCAATATTGGCTACCTTCTAGTGAGATACATGATACAGCATTATTGGCTACCTTCTAGTGAGATACATGATGTAGCATTATTGGCTACCTTCTATTGAGGTACATGATACAGTATTATTGGCTACCTTCTAGTGAGATACATGATGTAGCATTATTGACTACCTTCTATTGAGGTACATGATACAGCATTATTGGCTAACTTCTAGTGAGGTACATGATACAGAAATATTGGCTACCTTCTAATGAGGTACATGGTACAGCAATATTGGCTACATTCTAGTGAGGTTCATGATACAGCATTATTTGCTACCTTCTAGTGAGGTACATGATACAGCAATATTGGCTACCTTCTAGTGAGGTACATGGTACAGCATTATTGGCTACCATCTAATGAGGTACATGATACAGCATTATTGGCTACCTTCTAGTGAGGTACATGATACAGCATTATTGGCTACCTTCTAATGAGGTACATGATGTAGCAATTGGCTACCTTCTAGTGAGGTACATGATACAGCAATATTGGCTACCTTCTAGTGAGATACATGATGTAGCATTATTGGCTACCTTCTATTGAGGTACATGATACAGTATTATTGGCTACCTTCTAGTGAGATACATGATGTAGCATTATTGGCTACCTTCTATTGAGGTACATGATTAAGTATTATTGGCTAACTTCTAGTGAGGTACATGATACAGTATTTTTGGCTACCTTCTAGTGAGGTACATGAATTAGCAATATTGGCTACCTTCTAGTGAGATACATGATACAGCATTATTGGCTACCTTCTAGTGAGATACATGATGTAGCATTATTGGCTACCTTCTATTGAGGTACATGATACAGTATTATTGGCTACCTTCTAGTGAGATACATGATACAGCATTATTGGCTACCTTCTAGTGAGGTAAATGATACAGCATTATTGGCTACCTTCTAATGAGGTACATGATACAGCAATATTGGCTACCTTCTAGTGAGGTTCATGATACAGCATTATTGGCTACATTCTAGTGATATACATGATACAGCACTATTGGCTACCTTCTAGTGAGGTACATGATATAACAATATTGGCTACCTTCTAATGAGGTACATAATACAGCAATATTGGCTACCTTTTAATGAGGTACATGATACAGCATTATTGGCTACCTTCTAGTGAGGTACATGATGCAGCAATATTGGCTACCTTCTAGTGAGGTTCATGATACAGCATTATTGGCTACCTTCTAGTGAGGTACATGGTACAGCATTATTGGCTACCTTCTAATGAGGTACATGATACAGCATTATTGGTTACCTTCTAATGAGGTACATGATACAGCAATATTGGCTACCTTCTAGCGAGGTTCATGATACAGCATTATTGGCTACCTTCTAATGAGGTACATGACACAGCAATATTGGCTACCTTCTTGTGAGGTTCATGATACAGCATTATTGGCTACCTTCTAGTGAGGTACATTGTACAGCATTATTGGCTAACTTCTAATGAGGTACATGATATAGCAATATTGGCTACCTTCTAGTGAGGTTCATGATACAGCATTATTGGCTACCTTCTAGTGATATACATGATACAGCACTTTTGGCTACCTTCTAGTAAGGTACATGATATAACAATATTGGCTACCTTCTAATGAGGTACATGATGTAGCAATATTGGCTACCTTTTATGAGGTACATGATACAGCATTATTGGCTACCTTCTAATGAGGTACATGATGTAGCAATATTGGCTACCTTCAATTGAGGTTCATGATACAGCATTATTGGCTACCTTCTAATGAGGTACATGATACAGCAATATTGGCTACCTTCTAGTGAGATACATGATACAGCAATATTGGCTACCTTCTAGTGAGGTACATGGAGTAGCACTATTGGCTACCTTCTAGTGAGATACATGGAATAGCACTATTGGCTACCTTCTATTGATATACATGATGTAGAAATATTGGCTACCTTCTAGTGAGATAAATGATGTAGCATTATTGGCTATCTTCTAGTGAGACACATGATACAGCAATATTGGCTATCTTCTAGTGAGACACATGATACAGTATTATTGGCTATCTTCTAGTGAGATACATGATACAGTATTATTGGCTATCTTCTAGTCCGAAGTCAAATGGCATGTTCTGATGCTCCTTGAAGGGGAGCACGAGAGCAAATTCCAACACGTACTACACAATTGGTCACACCGTGTGGTTCGCAAATAAATAGGGGTTGTCGCATTTTGCGAAGTTCTGAAACAGAGAAATGTATTATTTATATTATTGAGGGAAAGAAAAATTTGGGGAACCGAATAAGGGTTTCTAGAGTTACGTGCGGAGACACTTCTCTACGGGGGGCTGAGTGAGAGCCTCCCAAACCACTGTTGTTACATTTCGCTTATCCGAGCAGGGCTTTGGGACGTCGATGGCACCTACCAGGGTCAATGATGTAGTTCCCAAGCCCCTGGATAAGAGGATTGGTGGCACCGGGAAGTCTGGCGTAGAAGGACTGCGCCAGTTTCCGGAAGTGGTCCTTGATGGTAGGCATATCCAGGTCGCGATGAAGAGTTTCATTCCGGACATACCAAGGTGCGCCCACAATGATCCTCAAACATTTGCTCTGGAACTCCTGCATCCTCCTCATATACGTGTCCACCAGGTGGCCCCAAGTGGGACACGCATGGTCGAGTATCGGTCTGAGCAGCTGCTTGTACAGCGTCAGACCGTTCCTTGTGGACAGGGCGCTACGCTTGTTAAGCAGTGGGACTAGGACTCCCAGCCTTTGCCTCGCCTTGTTGAGTCTCTCGTTACAGTGTCATCTCCAGGTCAGTTTGGTGTCTAGCGTAAGTCCCAGGTACTTAACACTGTCCACCCATCTAATCATCTCTTCGAACAGCCGGAGTGGGGCTGGCCTGTAGAACTTTCTTTTCCATGTGAAGAGCACTGCGGCGCTCTTCTCCGTGTTAATACTTGTTCTCCATGTGGTCAGCCACCCCTACAACTGCGTCAGGTGCGTCTGGAGTCGCCTCTCCACCAGCTGCCCTCGCCATGACTCCGCTACTAGAGCCGTATCATCCGCATACAGGGCCAACTTGGTGTTTGGGGATTTTGAAATGTCATTCACATACAGACTGAAGTGCACCGGGCCCACCATGGAACCCTACGGCACTCCAGTCCAGATGCTTCCGATTTGGGATGTGGCGTCCCCAAAGGTAGTGGAGAAGGTGCGGTGGGAAGGATAAGATTGAACAACCTTAACTAGGTAGAATGGCATGTTCAGGATCGGAGTTTGAAAAGGAGACCTTCGTGCCAAACACGGTCAAAGGCCTTTGCCACGTCGAGAAAGACAGCACCAGTCAGCCTGTATGTTGAGGTTCCTTGTGGTCTGCTCCACGAGCCAGACGAGTTGGTGAGACGTAGCGTGTCCAGCCTGAAAGCCGAACTTCTCGTCCACCAAGATGCCCACCCCGCGAACATTTTGGTTAAGTCTCGTCAGTGGTAGTCTCTCGAACAACTTGCCCAGACAGTCGAGAAAGCTGATCGGTCGGTAGGACGAGGCTAGGGCCGGGTCCTTACCCGGTTTATGAAATCAGAGGACGTTGATATGCTTCCAAAGCTCGGGGAAGTGACTCAGGAACAGGATGGCGTTGAATAACTCCCCGAGGAAGTTAATAGCCTCCAACGGCAGCTTTCTGAGGATCGCGTTACTGATACCATCGGGTCCTGGGGCCTTGTTTAGTCTTAGAGCAGCTATCGCCCGCAACATTTATGTCCCCTCTGTGGGCTTAGGTTCATCCAAGGGTCTGTACGAGACCGCACCGATGACCTGAGCCATATGCGCAACGTGCACCGGGTCTGACGGGTTGTCAGTCGGTTCAAATTGCGCCTTTAAGTGCTCAGTGAGAGCATCGGCCTTTTCCTGGTCGGAGTTGGCCACTCCGTTGCGACCCACAATAGGTGGCCTTGGTGTGGGGACCCACATCAAGTTCCTCGTCATTTGCCACAGGGACCTGTCAGGCACTGACAGGCTCTCAATCTTGTCCTCCCATACACTGTTCCGGCATTCTCGGACCATTTCCTGAACCGCATGAACTTTGCGGCTCTAGTTGGCCTTGTCTACCGGGTCTCTCGAGATTTGCCAAGCCTTCCTCAGCCAATTTTTCTCCTGGAAGTGCCTCAGGATAGATTCGACTAAAGAAGCCTGTGGCACCCTCTTAGGACGGTGCCTCAGCGTCGAAGCTTCAAGCAACCCCTTGATGGCGGAAGTCATTAGATCCACACCGTGATCGATTTCTGCTGCTGTTCGAAAGGTAGGGGTGGGTCCCAACCTCTCTCTCAACACATTCGTAAACCTGTCCCAGTCAGTGCGCTTTAGGTCGGGTTTTTCGAGGGGGGGGGGGGTGTCTATGAAGGACCGCGAGTCCCAGGTTCACAAGAATGGGGTTATGATCCGAGTCTAGCTCAGCTAGAGATTTCAGCACTAACTTCCCCTGATCCCTTTGGAGACAATGAAGTCTAGGACATCCGGGAAACCAATGAGATTGAGAGGAAAGTGGGTAGGGGTGGGAGTGTCGGAAGCCACTAGACCGTGTAGATCTATGATGTCGTGGAGCAATCCGCCACGAGGGCACATAATCCTTGAGCCCCATGAAGGATGCTTAGCGATGAAGTCACTACCGATTAAAACAGGCGTGGTACCTCGAAGCAGCACCTCCATATCAGCCCTCGTAGCCTGGTCGAACCGATGGAAGGGAGGGAAGTAGATGGAAATGAGACGCACTGGGCCGGTTGAGGTCACCAGTTGGATAGCCGATGCTTCCATGTGTTGGAGGGGAGGAAGTGAGATAACGGATGTTCAAGAACCCTCTGGACCAGGACCGCCGTTCCGCCCCTTCCCACATCCTCCACTCAGTCACTATGATGGCAGATAAACTCTGCTAACGAGAACCTCATTGCGGAGCGCAAGTGGGTTTCTCCCAACAGCATTACATCGACACGATGCTTTGCCAGGTAATTTTCAAGCTCAGCCTTCTTCCCCGCGACTCCGTTGGTTACCGTGAGCTCCTTCAGCACTGGTGGTACTCTATTCAGCTGCACTGCCATGAGATCCCAAGTAGAGGATGATGTGCTCCATGACCAGGTGGCCACGCTTACTCCTCGGAGACTCCTGGACCTTCCTCAAGAAACTACATGAAAAGTCCCATGGGTCCAGTCCCGGAATACCCTTGAGCAGCTCAATGCAAATTTTGAGCTTTACAGTATCATCCTCAGGTGTGGGAAGCGGGCCAGGTGTGGGGGTGACTGGGGTAACCCGGGTAGGAGCTGGGAGTGGTAGGAAAGGGTTGGAAGAGTGCAAAGGGGTAGGGGTAGAGGTGGGAGTTGAGATAGGGAGAGGAGCTGTCTCGGGCGGGCCCTCGACCGAAAGGGTGTAACCGGATGCCACTGGTTCAGGTATGGTGGCTTTGACTGGTGCCTCAGCCTGAGGAGGAGGGGTATCTCTCTTTGACAGAACACTAGCGAAATATTGCACCAGCGGCTTTGGTGTTGGAGCTGGAGTCACTGTCGTACTCCGTCCTGCAACGTTCCCAAAGGGCTTCTGGCCTTCACTTAGCCCATCCGTCCTCCCTTCTGGAGCCCTGGAGGCACGCACATTCCCTGCCACCCGCAAGGACCTGTACGTAGGTCAGCCCCACCACGCCGAGGAATGAGCTCCTGAGCAGTGCAGGAACTTCGGGGGAGATCGTCTCTCCACCGGGCACCCGCCCCTCTCGTGGTCATCACCACAGAACCCACACCTAGGGTTAGCGTGGCAATCCCTCCGCACATGCCCAAACCGGAAACAGTTCTTACACTGAACCGGGCCTCCTGGAGACTTGTACTTCCCCACCCTGACGTGGAGCCCGCACAGGACTGATATGGGGTACAGCCTTGCGGTGTGCTCCTCGGGCGTCAGAGAGACAACGAAGTTCAGCAACCACTGCCTTTCTCTGGTCTTCTGATCCCGCTTCCATTGGGAGAGCATCTGGGTGACGTATTTCCCCATCTCCACTAGCTCTTCCTGGATGTCGTCAGGGTTTGTCCGGGGCAGGAGTCCCTTAACCACGACCCTGACCAGTCGTTCTCTTTCCAGCTCGTAGGACCAATGCTGGATCCCCAAGCTCGGAAAGAACTTTTGGAGGGCACCGTAATCTTCTTCCGACCCGCACTGAAGATGCACTCGGCCCCCCAGGTGCCTGACCGCCTCCACAGGCTCTCGAACCTTGGACTGGATGTCCCTCGCCAACTTGGAGTAGTCCTACACATCACACAATATGATGGGAGGGATCTTCCCCTTCACTCTGCCAGCCGGCCCAGTGCCACTAATACCAGGCTTGTGTGAGGCACGGCTTGCGTTGTTACCCGTAGGTTTCCGCCGCTTCCCACCTTTACCCAGCGCTGGCGCACCCTGGCCCGGGCCACTGCTGACCTCGCTCTCATCACCAGAGCTACCACCTAAATGGTTAGGGTTGTCCCCCAGCATCTTCCTGGTGTTGCCAGCCTTCCCTATTCGGTAGGGTCTTACGGTTTGAAATCCTTCAGACTCATCATCGGACCCCTGGCTCGACTCGTCTCACATCAACGGGTCCTGAAGACAGTCCCTCCACGCCCATGGACTCGCACGAGCTGCCAACACGCGCGAAGCGTGTGACCTGGTCTTCCGAGTCAGAAGAAAATTCAGCTGGGCGTTTATTACCTACCGACATCCCTTGGCGGGAGATGTCGAAGTTTACGCTGGTTTTTGAGACCCTTGCATTATCACTTACGTCAGTGCCGCTTACAGCGATCTTTACTGGCGAAGGACGGCTAGGCTCCCCCTGGTCAGGACTTCCGTTGGCACCGTTAGGTTTCCACCCATCGTGCTGGTGGGAGTTTTCGCCATCCTTCCTGGTTTGCGGGCTGTTGGCCCTAAAAAGGGCCTACAGCGCTTCTTGGCCATCATCGGCACGCTCACCTCCTTTAGTTGGAGGGGCCCCGCTGGGCTCGCCCACATCGGCATTGCTGCCGACGCTTTGAAGGGGGCCGGAACTGTCCAGCGAGCTGAGGCCCTAGGGTGCATCACCGGATGCCCCGGTGGATCTGCCAGCGGCACGCTCGCCCCCGGTAGCTGGAGGGGCCCCGTTGGCTTCACCCTGGCCGACTGCGCCCACCACCCCGGTAGTTGGCGAGGTCACGCTGGCCGTTATGTTGGCCCTATAAAGTGCCAATTCACCACCCGAAGGTGGCTCTTGCAGGGTGCGGGAAGTGGCACGCTCACCTCCGGTATTTTGAGGGACTCAACTGCCTTCACCCACTAGGCTGCATATTGCGTCCACCTCCCTGGTAAATTGGGGGGTCATGCCATCCTTGTTAGCCCTTGAAAGGGCCGATTTGTCACCTGAAGGCGAATCCTGCCACCTCGGCCAGCGGCACGCTCAGCTCCGGGAATTGCAGTGGCCCCGTTGGCTTAGGTAGCGACCGCAGGCTTGTTGCCCCTCGAGAGGGCAGCTGCACCTGAAGCTCCCGCCTTTGGGCTTGTGGTGGACCAGTGCCACCTGGAATGAGCTCCTTCCTGACCGTAGGAGCTTTCAGTCCCCGCGAGCGGAAACCTTCAACTCTAGTGAGGTAAATGATACAGCATTATTGGCTATTTTCTAGTGAGATACATGATGTAGCAATATTGGCTACCTTCTAGTGAGATAAAAGATGTAGCAATATTGGCTACCTTCTAGTGAGGTACATGATGTAGCAATTGGCTACCTTCTATTGAGGTACATGATACAGCGTTATTGGCTATGTTCCAGTGAGGTACATGATACATTAATATTGGCTATCTTCTAGTCAGGTAAATGGTTTTGAGTTTAGAGAACTTGCTTACTTTTATATCTAGCTACACCTCTTTCTAATTGTACAGGATAAACACATTAAATTACACGTGATACAGTATTTTTCTCTTTTTACTTTCTCGCTATCTTACAGGCAGAGAGAAATCAAAAAAGTTATACATTTGAACTCGAGATTTTGATGAATGTCAACGTTCCATGACCCCCCGAATCCGAAAGAGTGGTTTTCGGATTGCCATCTCTCTGTCTGTACTTCGGAGTAGAGCCTAAACTATTTAACCGATCGGGCTAAAACTTGGTATCTATGGTTTTCATAGGGTTGCCCCAAGGCGTTGATGGAATTGGATTTATAACCCAGGAATTAAGGGTAGTTTACTGAAGGGCAAATGGAGAAAAAATCTATTTTCTCAAAATCGGCTCAACTGATTTTGATTAAATTTCTTTCAAAGCTCTTATAAATATTCCAAACAAAATGGCTACTATCAATATTTCGGCAAAAAGACTTTAAGGCTTCCGGTCTAATGCTGAACCCTCCTTAACTAAAATAAGAAATACACAGAATGTCCAAACAACAATGAATAACAAGGGGACAAAAAAGGGAGATAGTAGTGAGTGATTGGAGTTCTGTCCTTTAATACCTGAGATCAAATATTCGAAACTCAGATCTCGTAACCCACACCAGTTGCGGAATTAAATATATGGATGGTCAACCTCGTAGAGCTCATTAACGAAATGGTATATATCCCAAAATTAAAGTAATACGAAAATACATTTAAAAATACACTACGTATGGGTATTGTGAACCATTAGACTAATAAATGCATGAACTAGTTTTAAGTTGATATTTATTCATCAAGAAGTTAATATCATATGAACATATATAATAATATATTATATAGAGATAATCTTTGAAATATACAAGAAGCGTTCGTCAAGCTGTAATTCCCACATTCTGACGACATGCAAAGTTTTCAAAGAAAAAAATCAATTAATTATTTTGAGCTCCAGCACTAAATAACAACATAATCAAATGTGGCTTTACCTCAACAACAACCTTATCATAACGTCAAGACTTCCATTAGTAAAGTTTCTTTATTTTTTAATATTTAGCACCACATCTTACTACCCGTTCGGGTTATACGTTTTAAGTACTAATTACACTAATGGGTTGGGAATTGGGAAGGTTGAATTAGAGGAAGTGAACCCGCATTTGCGTGGAGGGAGTGTGGAAAAAGTTTCTTTACGGAATAACAGTCATAATCATGTTATACTCATTAGTTAAATAGCAAAATACATTTCTTATAAAACATAAGAATTTATCCAAAAAATATCATAATAATCTCATAACAATTACCCCCTATTCCACTATGCGGTTAACGCTAAACAATCTCATTATAACAACAAAATATTGCATAGACCTTCTCAAAAGGCAATTAACTAACCATACGTTGAAGCTTAATGATTTCATAGTAAAATAAGATCATTCTACGCATTACGTAAATTTAAGCCCAGTTAATAAGTTCCAAATATTTACAAATGGTCAAAATAACAAATATGTAACTAATAGAATTCAATATTGACATTATTTCCAGAAGTTAAAGATATCGATAGTATCATAAGTTCAATGATCGATTCTTCCCAGGGTAGGTAATTAAATCGATATTATCTCAACAATCGATACTATTGACACGACTAAGTTACAATTTAGGCACGCAGAAATAAAAAAACAGATCTTATTTTTATTTTAAGTATTTAAGAAATGGCCGAAAGAGAATTTTGAAATATATAACAAAAATTTTAAATAAAAGGAAAATATACTAAAATTGCCAAAGAGAATGTAGACCTTTCATTTTAACAATTTGAAGCCGGAGCTTCTTCTTATCCAAATATAATCAAGTCCAAGAGTGATGACAAGATGTCTTGCCGCCACTATATATATACAACACAACCCAGAGAAAATGTATGACGGGAAAAAGGGTGGGGGACAACACCTGGAACACTCGGGAACAATACGCGCATGACACCATAGCTTCAAAACATATTCTTAGAGCTTCGAGATTATCCTAGAATATAGACGAGTAAAGTGTATTTGCCACTAGAGCTCTTTGCATCTCAAGTTATTTGTCACTACTTCATAACAACACTGGTGGTCAGTCTAATACAGGCCACAGGTGCACGTAGTTGTGATTGATATTTCCTCGCGTTGTTATTGTGCAATGGCGCTGAGAGTTGTGCAATGGGGTAAGAAACAAGTTTATATTCAATTTTTGTAGCCCAATGCTACAATGCGTAAACTCTAATATTGATTATATCTCCAAAACTTTTGAGATACGAAATTACTTATCTCTAAATACATGTAGATCTATCTATAATAAAAAAATATTTGAAACATGTTTTTGTAAAACTAATAACTTTCAAATTATATGCAAATATATATTGCAACCGTAAAAAAAATCTATCCCAAAATGTTGATGAATGTCGACGTCTCATGTCCGCCTGAACCGTAAAAAGTGGTTTTTGCAACGCCATTTGTCTGTGTGTCTGACTAACCCTAAAATTAAGAGCAGTTTACTAAAGGGTGAAAAGATAAAAATTCAATTTTCCCAAAATCACCTACAACGATTTTGATTAAAAGTTGTATCTAGGCAGTGATTAAGATTATAAACGAAACGGCTTTTTTCATTTTCCCATGAAAATTATTTTTAGGGTACTTAATAGATGCTAACATTTCTATGTCTCCATAACTGTTTGAGGTACTAAATAACTTATTATAAAATTTTATTACTATTAAAAATAAACACTTTTATCCGAAATATATTTTTATAAACCAATAATTTCTGACATATTTCCAAATATATCAATACAATTTTGTGAGTTCTAGTTGTGAAGAGATACTATTTAAGGGGGAACTCCCACCAAATATCTAAAATACTTGTACTACTAACCTCCTTAAATCTGATGGTAGTTATTATTTAATAGATTTGTAAATTTTTCTCCTATTAAAATAAAGGTTGTTTGTTACAAACAAAAGTTATTTGGTTTCTTTAAATCCAACCATTAAAAATATATAAAATATTGAACTTCAACGTTTTAAAATAATTTTAATGATTTTTCTTCCATGATTACGCCCAAAATACCTTTTCAAAAATTGTATGTCTCTGTTTTCAAAAAGATTGTCTCTTTGGCTATTTCCTGAATAATTTAGATTTTTTTAAAAAAATATTAAAATATGTATTTTAATTAATAATTTGTACAAGGGTCGTATTTTAAAAAACTATGTTTATTAATTAAAAATAAACTTAAGAAAATATGCAAACAATTATTATTTCACCCCCTAAATAATTGAATACCTTTTCACCTGAACAGTTTTCTGAACCACCACATTAAGTGTTGTATATTTTAGAAGAGAATATCGTAGTTTTTAAATTTGAGTCTACCGACCGGTTGCTGTGTGTGTCTCTTGAAGCCATTTCCTCCACCGCTCAACGACCCGCTAGCTCCCCTCACAGTTCCATGAGGGTGTGTTGCAACTGACGTCCCAAACTGGTTTTCAAATAGACATTCTTCAGTGAGAATAGTTTTAATGTTTTTGTTCGTTTTTTTACTATAAAAATGCAATACATTTTAAGTAATATTTTTTTATTTATTTAGTCCATGTGTGATTTTTTTTGGTGTTGATATATTTGTGATAGTTTCAAACAAATTTATCAAGTTTCACTAAGTAAACTAGTTTGAGACTTCTCTGCTATGGGTCCGGGTTCAATCCTTCACCTCTGACGAGACGTGTATTAATCACAACTTGTGAATGTGTGAGTGCCAGGCCTCCACAGTGGTTCGGATCCCACGTTAAACTGTAAGTCCTCCATTTGATCTCACAATCACCCTACGCATTGCACCTTAGCGTAAGTAGTTATAACAAAACGGGTGCTAATAATAATAATAATAATAATAATACTATAGTTATTATAATTAAAACAGTGCCTATGGGGAGCAAAAACCACCACCCTATAAAGTACAAAACTTCAAACAAATAAATGAAATAGCAATTCCTCGGTAAGTGTTAGAATTTAAATTGTATCTATATCGAATATGAAACAGATATTTAGATTAGCTAACAATGTATACATCTTCACTCCTAATAGTTTAATAATAGTAATAAAAAACACATATTTTCTCATTTATAACTTTTCATTAAAAATATTAATAGTTTATTTAATGCAACATAGGAACTAACACTATTAAGTTGGTAAGAAAATGTTTTCATAAATCACAACACTAATAAATATTTTAAGGAGATATTTTATCGAACAATTATTCAATAGATCTGAATCGTTGGGTGCGCGAGGTAAGTTTCAGGATCATGTTTGGTTTGCTCGTAGCTGGAAGTTCTGGGTTCAAATCTCAGTCACGTGGACTGAGGGCTGTTCTTCCCTAAGTGTTTATCCACACTTCCTTCACGCAAATGCGGATACGCTTACTTTAATATTATTTTCCTTAGCTCTATTTCGTTATTATAATTAAAATGTGAATATCACAGATGGATAGTAGCAGGGCCGGATTAATGATAGTAATTTGTTTGGGATTAAACGTCTTAATTTGATTATTTGAATTTTTATTGCGTGGGCAAGGAACGGGTCCAACTACTAGTTTTATTTATTTGTTGTATTTAACGTGCGCTTTCTGAACCAAATGATTATATAAGTACACGAGAATTTCTATGAGTGAGATCGAAAGGGCCTAACAATTTTGCCGGGAAAGGTATTTTCACAAAACTTACAGGGTTATCTTACATACTACAATCAAAATGGGACCAATGGCTTTACTCTCCCTCCAAAAGAATTTATGCTATGAATTGTTATCACTCGAAAGAAATCCTTTGACCCCGACGGGGTTTTAACCCACGAACACCGGGTCTTGAGGCGAGCACTTTACTCCAAGACCAGTGAAGTCGACCAAACTGCTAACATATATGATTGAAGTATGAAGATAGCGCCACAAGCACAAAACCAAGTATTGTTCGAGAATAGGAATAACAATCTCAACTAAAATCATTTATAGCTGCACCAGTGAGTACGTAAAGTAAATGCAAGGCTCATTTAGTCTAGCCTACTGGCAACGGCAAGATCGGGGTTCAATTAGATTTTTTTTTTCTAAATGTAATTCTTTTATTTCTATATGCAAGTATAGGTAAATTTCACCTATATTCTACCTTCATCACCCCTAACCTATTAACGGGAGTAAATTAGTATAGTTCGAACGGTTAGTAAGGCAATGAGCTAAAAACTAAAGTCGAAGAACGTCGAGCAGGACCTTATCTAGGGTGTTATGCTCATTATAGGAGCCGGGGAAAACCTTACTAAAATGCCAAATAGCTATTTGTGCTAACTTTTATGCATTTTTTAAATCTGCATATTGTTTTTCTCATTAAACAAACTTTACACGAATCAACAAATTGAGGAGCTTTGAGCGTAAAATCACCACTCCTCTTTTGATTAGAAAAGATGTCAAATATATAATCTCAATAGATATATTGTATTTGTTTATTTCTAAGAGAATTTTAAATATTTTATTCCTATAAACTCATTAGGTAAATAAAAATAATTATGGTTAAAAAAAAAGGTAAACTAAAGATTAGGGCTAATGTTAAAGGGTGTTAAATTAGTGAAGAACATTTTTTTAAATAACGGCTGTTTCCATAAGTTCGGATTTTTTTAAAATAGTATATTGTCTTAGTGTTAACATTTATGACTAATTCCCTTTTTAATTTACTGTTTTACAAACTTGTGTGCATTTTATGTATTTGAAATATTAATTTTGTGTTGACAACTACAAATATGTTTTATGTTAAATACTGTTTTTGGTTTGACAAATGCTGTGCATTTTTATTAATTTATTTTAAACAAATATTATTCAAGCAATTTTTTTTTTTGTCACTACATGAACGTCATTGTTCAACGCTCTATTTATTTATTTGACCATAATATAATAACTGTCCGGATAGCTACACATTCTTTTGTGACTAAATATTATATTGTGTTTACTGTGGAGGGGGTTAGAGAAGAGACTTAATTCAAATAATGGTTTAGGGTGAAATCATCTCACATGTATAATTTACTAGCAGACTGATCCATTCTTTGTACTATATCAAACTATTCATATTAGGACGTTCAACATCCGGCTGTTAGCATTTATATAATTACTCCTTGCACAATACCAAGCTAACTATGGCAATCATAATTTAAATTTTACGCTCAGCTTTCACTCATAAATTTTAAATTTTAACACTTATTATTTTCTTGAGTACTCCTTCTACCTTTCCCCCAAATTTCAATTTTCTACCGAAGTTAAAACGTCTTTCTTATTTTGACCCCCTCCTCCAAGTCCTGGAGCCCAATTTTTAAATTCCTCATTTTGTAAATTTTCCTTGTTAAATGAGGTGGTCCTTCTAAAGATCTTAAAAATTTCAATTTTTCATCCTATCTCGAAGGGGCTTGGATTTTTCTGAACACACGTCTAAACTCACTTTTGTTTTTTTATATATTACTAGTATGAAGTACAGCTTTGCCCGGAAGAATAGTTTAGGGTAACTAAAAAGATTAAAAAGGGTTTAAATTAACTCAAATTAATTTTTAAGGGTTATATAATAAGTTAAAAATAAGGTTTAAGTATATAAAAGGGGTACTAAGGGAAAAGTGACGACAGACAGACGGCATTGCGGAAATAATGTTTTTGGTTTCAGGGGTCACGAAACGTTGACATTTATCGAAATTTCGAGTTAGATTTATTTGACAATCACAATACTAGTATATATAGACCGTTCCTTGTATTTATTTATTTTATTTTTAAACAGTAAATAAGGTAGTTTTAATTCAATATTTATCTGGCTTTGGCCTTGTATACAATATATAGAATCTAGTAGAATTTGATTTTTTCAATAGGAAATTCAGGGGTTATTTTAATGTGTAGAGCATTTATCCCTTTTGAAATATAAATCGTAAACCTGGTTTTAAAAGGTATCTTATGCACTCAACACACCTTTAATGCTCTTTATTTTAAGAATCACATAATTAATGTATTTATTAAACTAGTATTGAGTCTTGGGGGAGACCAATTCCCAGTTTTCCCTCTATTGGGTGTGCCACTGACCTATATATACATATATTGGGTGTTATATATATTCACACGAGTATATAATACCCAAGGAAGAACAAACAGAGAAATTCTGCATTAGTCTTTTTTTTTGTGGTATAGCTTCAATTTGAGGAAACACTCCAATTGTCTATGTTAATAGGCTGGCATTTATAAATTATCAGAACTACATTATATCTATTAAAATAACTGAATATTTTGTTTTTGCTTTGAAACATTTTTGACAGTATTTTATTTTGTGATAAATTAATGGAAAACTATCACATTATAAACATTTTCACGTAAATTAAAATGTATAATACGACACAATCTTACATACTTTATCATTTAGTAACCAACCAAGAGTTGGTTTACTTCCATTGTATATTACAATTAGGAAACAAATTTTCATAATTTGTCGTCAGTAGCCCATAAGGGAATGTCTGTGTGGTGCACTGTACCATTTATTTATTTTTTCAAACCTCTAAACACTTTAAGCAAGATTGATCCTGCTAATTTTAAAGTATGGTGTTGCGAGTAAAGACATGCCTACTTTGATGAGTTTTGTTTAAATTTTTATATTAATTGTATAAAGCCGAAAATGACCGAACTCGATTGAGTATATACATTAATTTGGACACCCTTTGATTATAAATTGTGGGCAGGAGGAAGATCACAAACCAAACATGTTTATGTCCTTGTATATTATGTGTGCGTGTGTGTTCAAATATCACACACACACACACACACACACAAGTACGATTCTAGAATTGTTAGTTTTAATTGTTTAACTTTTTAGAAATTCAAACCATCCTATTCTCAATGAATAGTTCTTAGCTCAGGCTTGAAAAACTCCGGGCTATTTAAAAAATAAATTGGGCTATATTAGGTTTTATTGGGTTTGTTGTGGTGTGATTAAAGATCTTATGTATGTTATTTGACTAAACCAATCATTCTAACATATTAATTAGTGCCTAGACTGTTACTTTACAAAAACAAAATAACGTCCACGCCTAGCAATAATATTATATTTTATAAATCAATTTTTTTAAGGAATTAAATCAATATACATTAGCAAAATTCAAAATAAGACTTTCATGCAATCATGTTAGTAAAATTTGGTTCTTACAAAAGAATGTTTTAAATTTGAATTGTATGTGTATTTATTAAAATATTCAATAACATTAGTTTGATCTAGTTCTATGTTAGTATGTTTAATTCCATTTACAATCTATCTACATTTTTATTTAAAGTAATTAATCATATCTTAAATATTAAAAGGAAAATAGACTAATTACTTTAAAAAAGTTAGACAATTGCTTTGTATTCAAAATATAATTAGTTTTTTGTTTTTTAAGTAGGTATTTTTAATAAAAACCCATGTGGTTTTTTTATGGGGCTGGATAGAATTGTAACAACCCTGTCTTAGCTAACTCTACTTGCTCTAATTATATGCAATTGGGTGACCTGGTGGTCTAGGGGTAAGGTGTCAGACTTTTATGCTGGTGGCCGGGTTCAATCCTTGGTCCCGGCACAGATTTATCTGATTTCCAAACCCTTCCTTCACCTCTGACAAGTTATCTTGTGAATGTGGGGAATGCCAGGCCTCCACCGTGGTTCGGATTCCACGTTAAACTGTAGGTCCTTCATTTCATCTCATAATCACCCTACCATTACACATTAGCGTAAGAGCGTATAACCCGAACGGGTAGTAAGACGCGGTGCTAATAATAATAATAATAATAATAATAATAATAATAATAGATACTTGTAAACAATAGGAAACCCCAAAAACAACACTACTCAATCATTTAAGGAAATCTTATATTGTTATATTTCATTTCAACATTAGTTAATCACTAACTTCTAATACTTAATTTGAGTAATTTTAAATATTAGACACTTTACAAAGATTTTTGTTTATTAATATATAAAGAAATGTTTAGTTTGTCACTGGTTTTATTTATAGTTCTTTCCCTAACGCTAAATTACTGGACTTTGTAAATACAATGGAAATTAAACACACATGCTCTCTAACCTTTAACCTTTTCACAATTATTATGTAAGTATTGTAAAATTTTACTTAACATAATTTATATTTTTATTGTCTTTAGGTTGAGTATACTATAATTTTGATCGTAAGAAGAGTAAATGACTCTCACAAACGTTAGTAAAACTACATTGATTTATTCATATCTCAAGTAATGTGATTTACATCTTTAACTTTCGATATATATTATAAATAGGTCTACCTTTAAAATAATAATTAAGTAAAATGCCATTAACTTTGACCACAATTTTTTGTTATGTATTTATTTGTATTTTATAACCCTGTTCTTCCTACAAGAATTAGAGTATACCTGGCCAAACTCATTGGAGAGTGGTTTTTACCTTTATAGTTATCACACTATTTTTTTTACATCCTTGTCAGAAGAATGTTGGTGCATTTACAATAAACAATCCTTCTTAATTTTAAATTATTATAAGTAAAATCCTTGTATATAATATTAATGTATAAATAAATTGTTTTTATCCAAAGTAGTTTTAATTTGGTCTATTATGAATTATTATTAAAACAATTTAAAAGATTTACCCACATTTTAATTTATTGGACCTTTTATTTTAACTATTAACTTTCCATTAGAATTATTTATTGTATTAATTAATGCATAATATTAAGGTTTTAGGCCTACACCTTAATTAGAAATACAAATCTAATATACTATTATAGATAGTTAATAATATACTATATTATACATGTGTACACACTGAAAGAATGTTGAATGAAAACTACTACAGCTATCTATAATTTTGAAATAGAACCCAAACCCGGCCTTCCATACATTAGCCGAAAAAAAAAGAAGAAACTGACCCTTTACTTTCCATGTCTCGGAATCTACTTTTGGAAAGAATGTATACCTGCTAGTCAGTCAACCGTACAGCCGACGAAATGTTTAGCTGTACACAAGCGGGGGAAATGGAATTGAAGTTCTCTATACGCACGAAGCGTAGCGGATTTGAAACAAAATAGAAGGTATAGGAGTTCTCTCTTAAGTTTAAACGCAATAATTCTCTAATTCCATAAAGTAAGAAATAAGTAAGTGTCTCAAAAGGTTTATGTTCTCTTTCTTTCAACCTTTGAGGGGAAATGTTTGCACAGCACAGGGGCGAATCCAGGATTTTCATGTGGGGTGGAGGGACGGAGTTGCTCCCACCGGGATCGGGTCGGGGATAAGAGCACCTCAAGAAATTTTTACATAAAAATATTTCAAAATTTGAAAGTAAATCCTTAAGTAATTTTTCAGTGTAGCGCTAAACTTGAGAATAATCCTCTAATTAATAGTATAACTCGAAATTTGCGATCAGTATTGAAATTTATTTAAAGCAAATAATAATAACATTAACAATTAGTGATTATTAAGAGGGAGATAAATTTAAACATTATAACAATTATTATTTATATGGTTTTTTTTAGATATTCAATCAATATGACAAAATAGATGGAATTATTCAGATTTCGAACAATCGAACTTTAACTCTACACTATAGTATAGCTAGCTATTTCTCATTCTAACTAGAAATTTTACTACAAAGACATACTAACACGATATGTGTATGGTATTATTCAAAGATTTTGTTTAAAGCACGTTATTTAAAAATAAATTATTTGAAAGATCTTTATTTATTATTAATCAATGAAATAGTAGTCATAAAAATGATAAAATAAAGTTAAGCTAAACAATGTTTGAGCAACAAGGTGAGAGGAATGCAACTTAAATTTTAATAATTTCATTAATGCCTATTTTCACCACTTTAATATTTAAGGTGACTGTCTTAAGTGTTTGTAATAACTACTGTATATTAATCATTTAATAATATTACCATTAACAATTTAAAAAAATGAAATCTGGCTAGTGAGATAGTATTACATGACATTAAAACTAGTAGTGACTTTAACATTGATTTAATTGGTTTAATTTCTTGAAGGGGGGTGTGCTCCCCCCACGCTCCATTCCTGGATCCACCTCTGGTACAGAAATGATCTATCTCTCTCATTCTAGACTCAATAGTCAATAATTATATATTTTATTAGTCAAAATTTATAAAAGAGAAATTCAAAAGCAATGCGATAACCATAAGATGTGCATCTCCTAATAAAATGTCTAAAATTTTAACCGGAAGTCAACATTTTAATACAAAGTTGTGTCCTTTGGGGATCAATATTGATATTTTTTATTGGTCCAAATATACAATTGAAGACCTTAATTCTTTAAAAATAAAATTATAAAATTTAAAACCACGAGTACAAAAAGTTTGACGTATGTAGAGCGCAACTTGTTCTCGGGTTCGCTAGTGTATATCATATTACACATTTTGAGTAAATATCTCCATTTTTAAAGAATAGAGCGAGAAAGTCCGTGTGAGTTTCATACCATTTATTTCTTCTAGTGTGGGGTTTCCCTCTATGAAGTCTTGTAGAAGAGTAGGAAAATGTGACCTTGACTGCAGGAGTTAAAGGAGAAGTTGAGTGTAGTTCAGATTGTTGAGGTAGTTAGTTACCGTGGAGTATCATCTGTGTAGCTGTCTTGTCTAAAAGTGGTGGTGAAATCCCAGTTCATTTAATCACATGGGAGAGTTGTGGGAGACATAGGAAGAGATGTTGTGAACTGACAACTGAGATAAGTGAAGAGTAAACTTGGCGCTATCTATAGTACCTACGTTACACTCGCTGGATGAATATAAAAAGATGGAGGCAACAATTCAAATAATGAATGTATTTAAATCCATTAAATGGCCAGATAGCAATCCTCGGTATTTACAGAAACAATTTCGGGTTCAGTATCCACCAGGACCACTTCTGGCTCAATAAACTTGAGGAGCGCTGATGCCTTGCCAGAACAAAATGCAAAATGTTACACCAAATAGCATCGCCAGAAAGTGATGACTCCGTGCAATCTTATATAAGAAATTTAACTGATGACACAAGGGATTATAATTCACAGTTTGTGACTCTGTAAAAAGTATAAATTACTTAATATTTAAATAAATAATTAAAC
The DNA here is from genome assembly GCA_039000515.1 of Timema cristinae. Lineage (NCBI taxonomy): Eukaryota > Metazoa > Arthropoda > Insecta > Phasmatodea > Timematidae > Timema > Timema cristinae. Next base: position 46,891 of record JBCFYV010000217.1, read on the forward strand.
CATTTTTATAAAATAGTTATATATTCCAAACCTACCTTATTGGCACTGCTATTATCTCTTCTGGAGGTATACACAAGTGGAAGTTTGTATATTGGTAGCTTGCAGCCGTTCCGACAAAATTGTTATCAACTCATCAAACGTTGATGCATTCATACGGAACAGCGAAAAAATGTTGTAGGGTGTTCACATAGTTCTTCATACAGAATGGAAAATTTTCTTTTAACAATCTGAAATGTTAAATTGGATAAACCCAGTGATATCTGCCTATTATTTTATTCTTTATTGATCGAATAACCACAGCACAAACAACTGAAGTTTCTGAAAAATCAATTTTTTTTTCGGAAAGAGGAAAACCGCATAAAACCTTTCTTGAGAAAAAAAAATTCAATGAGAAAATTGCTGTCTGGGTGTGGGGGGTATAAAACAAAACAGTCGTGTCCTCAGTATGAGGGGTATAAAGACAAAACAGTCGTGTCCTCAGTATGAGGGGTATAAAGACAAAACAGTCGTTTCCTCAGTATGAGGGTATAAAGACAAAACAGTCTTCAGACCCTCTACCTCTATAACTCTTATAAAAAAAGGGTAATTAATAGCTTACCTGTATTATTATTATTAGCACCGCGTCTTACTACCCGTTCGGGTTATACGCACTTACGCAAATGTGTAATGGTAGGGTGATTGTGAGATGAAATGAAGGACCAACAGTTTAACGTGGAATCCGAACCACGGTGGCTGCCTGGCATTCCCCAAATTCACAAGATGTCTTGTCAGAGGTGAAGGAAGGGTTTGGCTATCAGATAAATCTTTGCCGGGACCGAGGATTGAACCCCGGCCGCCAGCATAGAAGTCTGACACCTTACCCCTAGACCACCAGGTCACCAGCTTACCTGTAGGTACACCCGAATAGTTAGTGGAATACGGGGAAATAAAACATTTCACCTCTTTTGGTGTATCGTATGAAATAGTTTCTAGACAGGTGTCAAATTGTTTTAATATCCGATATATTTTTATATAACTAGCACTAATATTATATTATCGACAGGTCACTAGTATTTTACACTGATTATCCTAGCACAACCGTTCCCAACCTTGTAATATTTAGCAACGCTATTAATATTTTGTGTATATTTAAAACTTTTCATTGTTACTAAATAATGTTTTGAGTGGGAAGACAAGATATACTCATTGAGTTAAGGGAACAACATTTTTAATTGATCACCGCATAAAGATATGAAATACAAATCATTGCTTGTATAGTCTTTCTTCACGCAGTGTGAGGGATACCAGCCCTGCTACAGAAGACACTGTGTGAGACAAGGGCCTCACGCATCTGACCAGCCCTGCTACAGAACACGCTGTGTGAGAGAATAGCCTCACGCATCTGACCAGCCCTGCTACAGAAAACGCTGTGTTAGAGAATAGCCTCACGCATCTGACCAGCACTGCTATAGAAGACGCTGTGTGAGAGAAGAGCCTCACGCATCTGACCAGCACTGCTATAGAAGACACTGTGTGAGAGAATAGCCTCACGCATCTGACCAGCACTGCTATAGAAGACACTGTGCGAGAGAAGAGCCTCACGCATCTGACGCAGCCTGACCCGCCCGTCTTGGTCGCAGGGAAGTTCAAAGACCTTGGCAAGAATGCGAACACGCACTTTTCTAGAGCCAAGATAATCTCCCGTCTCTGTCACTCTGATGGTAGTATCAGGTCAAACCTCTTCCCAAATTAACTGACCTGATTATCCACGCACTATTCTCCCGCGCCATCTGTAGAGGACAGTAACGCTACCCTCTTCAACATGTTATTTTAGTCCAGTTATATTTGTTTCAATGATTGTCAGTCAATCTGACTGTGGACCGGTGGATTGGTCGAGCTCATTCTGGTGGCACCAATCAAAACACCTGTTACAGTATGTACTCCCAGAGGGTAGGATTCAACGGTTCGATTCCCACCAATTGCAATAGAACTGCTTTTTGTACAGTCTAGGTTGTGCACGTGTGTTGTTATATACATATGTCTACCGCTGGTACACTTCTTCTAAAATTATACCTTCCTTACACTTATCCCATTAAGGTCATTCGACAATTAGAATTACTTACTAAGATGTTTTGAGTCTATAGCACTTCGGCAGTGAGTTTAACCTATGTGGCGGTAGAGGGGGGGGGGGAGTATCTGGTAAAAGGTATCACGTGACATTGTCTCGGCACGTTCCAGCAACACCGCCCTGGTAAGGAGGCTGAGGTTATCTTACCCTCTGCCTTGCCCGGGCATATTATGTTGTCTCTAAGATCGGTACAGTCAAAATAAGAAATGTCATCAAATAGACATTTAAAACATATATTTTCAACTATCAATTCGGACACATTAATAAAATTAACGATTAGATTATGTTATAAACATATTTGAAATAACGACATTGTTTTCTACAAAATGAGATAAAATCAAATTATCGGCCCATAAAAAGAACAGTATTTATATATATTTAAATATGATGTGAATTTAACAAATTTATAACTTATTCAAAAAGTTAAAAAATGACACCTCGACATGGGAATCGAACCTAGGACCTTTGGTATTGACCTATTAAGCCAAAGGTCTCGAGTTCGATTCCCGTGTCCAGGTGTCATTTTTAAATTTTCAGAATATGATATCTAGATTGAGAATTCCTCACTAAAAAGAATAAATGATAGCTTCGGCTATTCTCAATTTATAACGGCTTATTCATTAAAAATTATATATATATTTTGTTTAACATACTATTAATATTTAATTGTGTTCACCTCATATGCATGTTTGGCTATACTAGATTTCAACGCCGTACATTAATGAATTTATCTTAATGGTAGGTCTACATGAAAAACATAAGATAGCAAGTTTGACCTCATGTAATTCGTGGACTGTAATGATTAAAATAATTGAATCACTATTTATTGATTATATCCAGGGCCCGGAAGTGTATACCTTTAAAAACGCAAAAAAAATTGCACTTAAAAATGATGTATTAATGTTCCTAAAAATAAAAAATTCCATCTAGACAAATAATATGCACTTAAAAACCATGTTTTTATATCTTAAAAATACAAACGATATCCTTAAAAAATCAAATGATAAATTAAGAAACTCAAGTGATCCCCATATTTTTTCCCCACGAACACTGGTTTGTATTTTATGTCTAGTTCTCTCATATCACGGGCTAACATAGCTTCCACGCAGAGTAAGTTCGTCCGGAATAGAATGATTCGTTTGTCTTTGTAAGGACTTGCGAAATTTGGGATTGTTTAATTGTTCGAGTAGATAACAACACTTCGAGCAACTCTTGATTGAAAGGAGATGATTTGATTTTAGAGGTTGAATCACTTTGGAACAGCACTTGTTGAGTTAATTTGTTTGTTGTTGCCCGTTCTAAGGCACGCTATGTTTCTCACGACCGATATGCTAAGTAGCAGACATATGTTTTCTGCTAAAACTGTTGGCTCACACAATTTACAAAATAATACTTTCCCGTCCGTAGAAAAGACACTTTCACCAAACTTGTTAACTAGCTTTTGTCAATGGTAGAGTTGTGATTATTTGCATCTCGGCAATCTGCTCTCTTAGAAATAGTACGAATAGATGGAAGTACATTTTAACTACCTATCTAAAGATATACAATTTAAACTGACAATAATCTACTCAACTAACAAAACACTCATGACATACCGCTGATGTGAATAATGCCCTACATTTCTCGTTCTTTGTACATACCAGGCTAGCCAACCCTTTCTCAGGCATTGAAACATAAGAAATAGATGGTCCAAGTAAATGTAATATTATTAGCACCGCGTCTTACTACCCGTTCAGGTTGTTCGCACTTACGCTAATGTGTAATGGTAGGGTGACAGTGAGATGAAATGAAGGACCTACAGTTTAACGTGGAATCCGAACCACAGTGGAGGCCTGGAACCCCACACATTCACCGATTTTGATTAATACACGTCTTATCAGAGGTGAAGGAAGGAATTGACAATCAGATACATCTGTTCCGGGACCGAGGATTGAACCCCAAACCCCCAGCACTGAAATCTGACACCTTACACCTAAACCGCCAAGTCACCTATAAGTAAATGGAAATAATGATTTTGTGCATTAAGCGACTACACGTTGTATGTTACGACTTTTATGTAATGATTCTAAAAATGACATAAAATGCATGACCAAAGCCAAAACAAGAAAAATGCCCCCAAAAAATGCAGGAAAAATGTCACAAAATGGCATAAACTGTAAAATCCTTCAAATATGCAACAAAAACACACTCAATAATAGTAGTATTTTCAATATCAGGGTGTTTTAAAATGTGTTTATAACAAGCTACCAGTGTGATTGACTTAAAAGAAAAAAGATGCAATGTCATCAACATCCAGGCCCTGCTTACAACAAACATACTTGTCAAACCTGTGCAATCAAATATTAATTAGCAAATGAGCTTGATATAAATATGCGGATATTTGTAGTGGGAAGTAAGACACGTTAAAATGGTAATGAGAGCAGACACCGCTTCACATGTTTTAATAATTGTTTTAAGTACTAAGTGCCGTAAATTGTGGATGTTTCCATATTTTCAGAGATTTGGAGAAAAAATATTTAATGAAGGACTTGATATTGGTTAATGTAGTAAGTTACATGTCCAGTATATGATGTAGGGATTGGGGGTCGTGTGAGGATTGGGGTTCATGTGAGGAGTGGGGATCATGTGAAGAGTGGGGTTCATGTGAGGAGTGGGGTTCATGTGGGGAGTGGGGTTCATGTGAGGAGTGGGGTTCATGTGAGGAGTGGGGTTCATGTGAGGAGTGGGGTTCATGTGAGGAGTGGGGTTCATGTGAGGAATGGGTCAAGAGGGGAGTGGGGTTCATGTGTGGAGTGGGGTTCATGTGTGGAGTGGGGTTCATGTGAGGAGTGGGGTTCATGTGAGGAGTGGGGTTCATGTGAGGAGTGGGGTTCATGTGAGGAGTAGGGTTCATGTGGGGAGAGGGGTTCATGTGAGGAGTGGGGTTCATGTGAGGAGTGGGGTTCATGTAGGGAGTGGGGTTCGTGTGAGGAGTGGGGATCATGTGAGGAGTGGGGTTCATGTGAGGAGTGGGGTTCATGTGGGGAGTGGGGTTCATGTGAGGAGTGGGGTTCATGTGAGGAGTGGGGTTCATGTGGGGAGTGGGGTTCATGTGGGGAGTAGGGTTCATGTGGGGAGTGGGGTTCATTTGAGGAGTGGGGTTCATGTGAGGAATGGGTCATGTGGGGAGTGGGGTTCATGTGTGGAGTGGGGTTCATGTGGGTAGTGGGGTTCATGTGAGGAGTGGGGTTCATGTGAGGAGTGGGGTTCATGTGAGGAGTGGGGTTCATGTGAGGAGTGGGGTTCATGTGAGGAGTGGGGTTCATGTGAGGAGTGGGGTTCATGTGAGGAGTGGGGTTCATGTGGGGAGTGGGGTGCATGTGTGGAGTGGGGTTAATGTGTGGAGTGGGGTTCATATGGGGAGTGGGGTTCATGTGGGGATTGGGGTTCATGTGTGGAGTGGAGTTCATGTGTGGAGTGGGGTTCATGTATGGAGTGGGGTTCATGTGAGGAGTGGGGTTCATGTGGGGAATGGGGTTCATGTGGGGAGTGGGGTTCATGTGGGGAGTGGGGTTCATGTTAGGAGTGGGGTTCATGTGAGGAATGGGTCATGTGTAAAGTGGGGTTCATGTGTGGAGTGGGGTTCATGTGAGGAGTGGGGTTCATGTGGGGTGTGGGGTTCATGTGGGGAGTGGGGTTCATGTGGGGAGTGGGTACATGTGGGGAGTGGGGTTCATGTGTGGAGTGGGGTTCATGTGGGGACTGGGGTACATGTGGGGAGTGGGGTTCATGTGGGGAGTGGGGTTCAAGTGAGGAATGGGTCATTTGGGGAGTGGGGTTCATGTGTGGAATGGGGTTTATGTGTGGAATGGGGTTCATGTGACGAGTGGGGTTCATGTGAGGAATGGGGTTCATGTGGGGAGTGGGGTTCATGTGGGGAGTGGGGTTCATGTGTAGAGTGGGGTTCATGTGTGGAGTTGGGTTAATGTGAGGAGTGGGGTTCATGTGAGGAATGGGTCATGTGTGGAATGGGGTTCATGTGTGGAATGGGGTTTATGTGTGGAATGGGGTTCATGTGGGGAGTGGGGTTCATGTGTGGAGTGGGGTTCATGTGAGGAGTAGGGTTCATGTGGGGAGTGGGGTTCATGTGAGGAATGGGGTTAATGTGAGGAATTGGTCATGTGAGGAGTGGGGTTCATGTGTGGAGTGGGGTTCATGTGAGGAGTGGGGTTCATGTGAGGAATGGGGTTCATGTGGGGAGTGGGGTGCATGTGTGGAGTGGGGTTCATGTGGGGAATGGGGTTCATGTGGGGAATGGGGTTCATGTGGGGAGTGGGGTTCATGTGGGGAATGGGGTTCATGTGGGGAGTGGGGTTTATTTGTGGAATGGGTTCATGTGACGAGTGGGGTTCATGTGAGGAATGGGGTTCATGTGGGAGTGGGGTTTATGTGTGGAATGGGTTCATGTGACGAATGGGTTCATGTGAGGAATGGGGTTCATGTGGGGAGTGGGGTTCATGTGGGGAATGGGGTTCATGTGGGGAGTGGGGTTCATGTGTAGAGTGGGGTTCATTGTGGAGTGGAGTTCATGTGTGGAGTGGGGTTCATGTGTGGAGTGGGGTTCATGTGGGGAATGGGGTTCATGTGAGGAATGGGGTTCATGTGGGGAGTGGGGTTCATGTGGGGAATGGGGTTCATGTGGGGAGTGGGGTTCATGTGTAGAGTGGGTTCATGTGTGGAGTTGGGTTAATGTGAGGAGTGGGGTTCATGTTAGGAATCGGTCATGTGTGGAATGGGGTTCATGTGTGGAATGGGGTTTATGTGTGGAATGGGGTTCATGTGGGGAGTGGGGTTCATGTGGGGAGTGGGGTTCATGTGAGGAGTGGAGTTCATGTGAGGAGTGGGGTTCATGTAGGGAATAGGGTTCATGTGAGGAGTGGGGATCATGTGAGGAGTGGGTTCATGTGAGGAGTGGGGTTCATGTGAGGAGTGGGGTTCATGTGAGGAATGGGTCATGTGGGGATATGGATTCATGAGTGAAGTGGGGTTCATGTGTGGAGTGGGGTTCATGCGGGGAGTGGGTTCATGTGGGGAGTGGGTCATGTGGGGAGTGGCGTTTATGTGAGGAGTGGGGTTCATGTGGGGAGTGGAATTCATGTGAGGAGTGGGGTTCATGTGAGGAATGGGTCATGTGGGGATATGGATTCATGAGTGAAGTCGGGTTCATGTGTGGAGTGGGGTTCATGCGGGGAGTGGGTTCATGTGGGAGTGGGGTTCATGTTAGGAGTGGGGTTCATGTGAGGAATGGGTCATGTGTAAAGTGGGGTTCATGTGTGGAGTGGGTTCATGTGAGGAGTGGGCTTCATGTGAGGAGTGGGGTTCATGTGAGGAGTGGGGTTCATGTGGGCTGTGGGGTTCATGTGGGGAGTGGGGTTCATGTGAGGAGTGGGGTTTATGTGAGGAATGGGGTTAATGTGAGGAGTAGGGTTCATGTGAGGAATGGGGTTCATGTGAGGAGTGGGGTTCATATGTGGAGTGGGGTTCATGTGTGGAATGGGTTCATGTGTGGAATGGGGTTCATTTGGGGAGTGGGATTCATGTGAGGAGTGGGGTTAATGTGAGGAGTGGGATTCATGTGAGGAATGGGGTTCATGTGAGGAATTGCTCATTTGAGGAGTGGGTTCATGTGAGGAATGGGTCATGTAATGAGTGGGGTTCATGTGAGGAGTGGGGTTCATGTGGGAAGTGGGGTTCGTGTGAGGAGTGGGGTTCATGTTGGGAGTGGTGTTCATGTGAGGAGTGGGGTTCATGTGGGAAGTGGGGTTCGTGTGAGGAGTGGGGTTCATGTTGGGAGTGTGGTTCATGTAAGGAGTGGGGTTCATGTGAGGAGTGGGGTTCATGTGAGGAGTGGGGTTCATGTGAGGAGTGGGGTTCATGTGTGGAGTGGGGTTCATGTGTGGAATGGGGTTCATGTGGGGAGTGTGGTTCATGTTGGGAGTGTGGTTCATGTGAGGAGTGGGGTTCATGTGAGGAGTGGGGTTCATGTGGGGAGTGGGTTCATGTGGGAGTGGGGTTCATGTGAGAAGTAGGGTTCATGTGAGGAGTGGGGTTCATGTGGGGTGTGGGGTTCGTGTGAGGAGTGGGGTTCATGTTGGGAGTGTGGTTCATGTAAGGAGTGGGGTTCATGTGAGGAGTGGGGTTCATGTTGGGAGTGTGGTTCATGTGCGGAGTGGGGTTCATGTGAGGAGTGGGGTTCATGTGGGGAGTGGGGTTCATGTGGGGAGTGGGGTTCATGTGAGAAGTAGGGTTCATGTGCGGAGTGGGGTTCATGTGAGGAGTGGGGTTCATGTGGGGAGTGGGGTTCATGTGGGGAGTGGGGTTCATGTGAGAAGTAGGGTTCATGTGAGGAGTGGGGTTCATGTGGGGTGTGGGTTCGTGTGAGGAGTGGGGTTCATGTTGGGAGTGTGGTTCATGTGAGGAGTGGGGTTCATGTGAGGAGTGGGGTTCATGTGGGGAGTGGGGTTCATGTGGGGAGTGGGGTTCATGTGAGAAGTGGGGTTCATGTGAGGAGTGGGGTTCATGTGGGGAGTGGGGTTCATGTGAGAAGTAGGGTTCATGTGAGGAGTGGGTTCATGTGAGGAGTGGGTTCATGTTGGGAGTGTGGTTCATGTAAGGAGTGGGGTTCATGTAAGGAGTGGGGTTCATGTGTGGAGTGGGGTTCATGTTGGGAGTGTGGTTCATGTGAGGAGTGGGGTTCATGTGAGGAGTGGGGTTCATGTGGGAGTGGGGTTCATGTGGGGAGGGGTTCATGTGAGAAGTAGGGTTCATGTGAGGAGTGGGGTTCATGTGGGTGTGGGTTCGTGTGAGGAGTGGGGTTCATGTTGGAGTGTGGTTCATGTAAGGAGTGGGGTTCATGTGAGGAGTAGGGTTCATTTGAATCAGTTGAATTTATATTCATTCTTCAGTGATACATTAGAAAGATTGAGAGTGAAAAAATAATCATAGAAAATTAATAAATAAGTTCCTCGTCATAGACTATAACAACAAGTTAAAAGTAAATATACAAAAATGGGCATTGAGTTGATGGTTATATTTGATAGGTTCAATAGATCATATAATAATAAGAAATTGAATTGCAAGTAGAATTATATTAAATTACATGTAAATGTTAAAATTGTAAATATCTGCGGGATACAAATGATTAACTAAACAAATACAAATAAATATGATTTTAGTAGAAAAAATTATTTGGATATTGTGATAGATAAGTATGATTATTAGACTAGAGACTAAATGTAGGTAAATAATAGAAATATATAAATTTATCTATTGTAAATCGAATTGTAAGTCTTGATATTAATAATTCATTGATGTCCATGAAGCAGAATTAAATTTAATTACCGAAATGAATTGGATATTAAGAAAAATGACCCGAAAATTTGAGAACAGAAAGGTAAATATAAAGATTTAATAATTAAAAGTTGAGTGTGTTTCAATAAAGTGTTAAGAAAGTGTTAAGAAAGTGTTAAGAAAGTGTTAAGAAAGTATATTGAACTGAAAACAATAAAAGTATATGCAGAAAAGTGGGATAATTAACAGGAAAAATAACACATAAAAAGGTATAAGAATAATGTACAACATAAAATATTGATCAAATTTTGTATTTATAATATTTATAATTTTGTAGTTATAATAAAAATAAATTATTGAGAGAGAAAATAAAATGTGAGAACAATTATTACGTACACTCTGGAATAATGCAATTTAAGTACACTTTGAATCTGAAAAAAAAGAGGGTATTATAACACAGATTTGAAAGGCAATATTAAATTGAAAACTAAAATAAATGTACATAACAATATCACGGGGAAATGTAAAATTTTGAAATAAACTTTTAAAAATATAACGATAGGACGGAAAAGAATATACCTAAGTTTATTAACTGTAATCTAGGTTCAGTTAAACACTACATAAATATCGTCATGTACCCCTACGAAGATATATACATGGACTTTAATTAAGATTATTTCTCTACATTGTAAATAGATTTTGCCAATTTACTGAGTTTGTACTATGAAACGAGCGCCCCTATACCAATGTTACTAAAGGAGGCATCTAATAATTATAAGTCCGAGGTATGATGTGAAGTTGAACATTATGAACATTGATACATTATTAGTCCGAGGTACGATGTGAAGTTGAACATTATGAACATTGATACATTATTAGTCTGAGGTACATTGTATGGTTGAACATTATGAACATTGATACATTATTAGTCCGAGGTACGATGTGAAGTTGAACATTATGAATATTGATACATTATTAGTCAGAGGTACATTGTATGGTTGAACATTATGAACATTGATACATTATTAGTCTGAGGTACGATGTGAAGTTGAACATTATGAACATTGATACATTATTAGTCTGAGGTACGATGTGAAGTTGAACATTATGAACATTGATACATTATTAGTCCGAGGTACGATGGGAAGTTGAACATTATGAACATTGATACATTATTAGTCTGAGGTACATTGTATGGTTGAACATTATGAACATTGATACATTATTAGTCTGAGGTACGATGGGAAGTTGAACATTATGAACATTGATACATTATTAGTCTGAGGTACATTGTATGGTTGAACATTATGAACATTGATACATTATTAGTCTGAGGTACGATGGGAAGTTGAACATTATGAACATTGATACATTATTAGTCTGAACTACGATGTGATGTTGAACATTATGAACATTGATACATTATTAGTCTGAGGTACGATGTGAAGTTGAACATTATGGACATTGATACATTATTATTCTGAGATACGATGTGAAGTTGAACATTATGAACATTGATACATTATTAGTCTGAGGTACATTGTATGGTTGAACATTATGAACATTGATACATTATTAGTCCGAGGTACGATGTGAAGTTGAACATTATGAATATTGATACATTATTAGTCAGAGGTACATTGTATGGTTGAACATTATGAACATTGATACAGTATTAGCCTGAGGTACATTGTATGGTTGAACATTATGAACATTGATACATTATTAGTCCGAGGTACATTGTATGGTTGAACATTATGAACATTGATACATTATTAGTCTGAGGTACGATGTGAAGTTGAACATTATGAACATTGATACATTATTAGTCTGAGGTACGATGTGAAGTTGAACATTATGGACATTGATACATTATTATTCTGAGATACGATGTGAAGTTGAACATTATGAACATTGATACATTATTAGTCTGAGGTACGATGGGAAGTTGAACATTATGAACATTGATACATTATTAGTCTGAGGTACATTGTATGGTTGAACATTATGAACATTGATACATTATTAGTCTGAGGTACGATGTGAAGTTGACATTATGGACATTGATACATTATTATTCTGAGATACGATGTGAAGTTGAACATTATGAACATTGATACATTATTAGTCTGAGGTACATTGTATGGTTGAACATTATGAACATTGATACATTATTAGTCTGAGGTACGATGTGAAGTTGAACATTATGAACATTGATACATTATTAGTCTGAGGTACGATGTGAAGTTGAACATTATGAACATTGATACATTATTAGCCTGAGGTACATTGTATGGTTGAACATTATGAACATTGATACATTATTAGCCTGAGGTACATTGTATGGTTGAACATTATGAACATTGATACATTATTAGTCCGAGGTACGATGGGAAGTTGAACATTATGAACATTGATACATTATTAGTCTGAGGTACATTGTATGGTTGAACATTATGAACATTGATACATTATTAGTCTGAGGTACATTGTATGGTTGAACATTATGAACATTGATACATTATTAGCCTGAGGTACATTGTATGGTTGAACATTATGAACATTGATACATTATTAGTCTGAGGTACGATGGGAAGTTGAACATTATGAACATTGATACATTATTAGTCTGAGGTACATTGTATGGTTGAACATTATGAACATTGATACATTATTAGTCCGAGGTACGATGGGAAGTTGAACATTATGAACATTGATACATTATTAGTCTGAGGTACATTGTATGGTTGAACATTATGAACATTGATACATTATTAGTCTGAGGTACGATGGGAAGTTGAACATTATGAACATTGATACATTATTAGTCTGAGGTACGATGTGAAGTTGAACATTATGAACATTGATACATTATTAGTCTGAGGTACGATGTGAAGTTGAACATTATGAACATTGATACATTATTAGTCTGAGGTACGATGTGAAGTTGAACATTATGAACATTGATACAGTATTAGCCTGAGGTACATTGTATGGTTAAATATTAAAAACATCGATATATCAAACGATATTTTAATTGGTCCCACTATTTGTAAAAATAATTAGTTTTATTTATGTGATGATGTTAGCACTGTTCGATAAAAACAAGCTGTTGCTCCACTAAAACGGTTGACATATTGAGAACACGTCCAACATTGGCTGAGTATTTACATTCTTTAAATAAAATTTACTAGCAACATTTATATGAAATATGTTTGGGTTGAGCTCCATGAGTTGGAATAAAATCAGATCGATGAAAATAAGCTAGCCCGGAGTAGCTAGTGTCAAACACGCCCACACTCAATAATTATAAAACTACAATATTCTAAAGAGGTCACCTAAACTCATAGACGTAGCAGCGAGTAGCGTGCAACTATGGCCACGAGGCAAGTCAATAGCAATGGCCATGGGCTCTCCTCTCCAGATGTTGCTTAGTACAGTTCTTCCTGGGCTCTCCTCTCCAGATATTGCTTAGTACAGTTCTTCCTGGGCTCTCCTCTCCAGATATTGCTAAGTACAGTTCTTCCTGGGCTCTCCTCTCCAGATGTTGCTAAGTACAGTTCTTCCTGGGCTCTCCTTTCCAGATGTTGCTTAGTACAGTGCTTCCTGGGCTCTCCTCTCCAGATGTTGCTTAGTACAGTGCTTCCTGGGCTCTCCTTTCCAGATGTTGCTTAGTACAGTGCTTCCTGGGCTCTCCTCTCCAGATGTTGCTTAGTACAGTGCTTCCTGGCTCTCCTTTCCAGATGTTGCTTAGTACAGTGCTTCCTGGGCTCTCCTCTCCAGATGTTGCTTAGTACAGTTCTTCCTGGGCTCTCCTCTCCAGATGTTGCTTAGTACAGTTCTTCCTGGGCTCTCCTCTCCAGATGTTGCTTAGTACAGTTCTTCCTGGGCTCTCCTCTCCAGATGTTGCTAAGTACATTTCTTCCTGGGCTCTCCTCTCCAGATGTTGCTTAGTACAGTGCTTCCTGGGCTCTCCTCTCCAGATGTTGCTTAGTACTGTTCTTCCTGGGCTCTCCTCTCCAGATGTTGCTTAGTACAGTGCTTCCTGGGCTCTCCTCTCCAGATGTTGCTTAGTACAGTGCTTCCTGGGCTCTCCTCTCCAGATGTTGCTTAGTACAGTGCTTCCTGGGCTCTCCTCTCCAGATGTTGCTAAGTACAGTGCTTCCTGGGCTCTCCTCTCCAGATGTTGCTTAGTACAGTGCTTCCTGGGCTCTCCTCTCCAGATGTTGCTTAGTACAGTGCTTCCTGGGCTCTCCTCTCCAGATGTTGCTTAGTACAGTGCTTCCTGGCTCTCCTCTCCAGTGTTGCTTAGCTCTCTCTCTCTCCAGATGTTGCTAAGTACAGTTCTTCCTGGGCTCTCCTCTCCAGCTGTACAATACCTGTATATATCTGTACTGTACGGAGATTAATTAAAATAGTCTAAAATATATTAGTTTTTAGTTTTTACAAAACGTTTGCAATTTTTATCTACAATTATCAATACTTGTTTGTTATTCACGTTTCAACTAACTGATATTTTTTAATATGATTGTCGGGATAAAGAAACGCTAACTTTGAGAAACGAAAAAATCGTTCACCTTTATTAAATGTAGAGATTCTTGAACCAACAATGATCGGTTCAAGTAATATAATTAAATGGGACAACGTAATAATTTTAGACTATCTCTTAAAAAGTCAAGTGTAGCTCAGAATAAAAGCTTCAAAATCGATGATTATTTTTAAACTACGTATTATTAAAAAAGTTCTTCATAAAAGATACAATTTATTAATCTTTATATAAAACTAGATGGCGAAAAATATTTGTTCATAAATCCAGTATCAACTTTACTGAAATTTTTCTAAAAAATATCTTGTATACAGTGGTATGTATCATGTAAATCACGCCCAAGATAATAATTTTGAACAAAATTGTTATAATTTTTAAAACTTTCGTAATTCTTAGTTAAACTGCCCTTAATTTGGAGCTATAACTAGAATCACTCTCTCTCTCTCTCTCTCTCTCTCTCTCTTGGAGACGTGGCTATTATTATATCATCTTAATATCAAGTCTATAGGAGATTCATGAACTGGTTCGTCTGCACAGACATACGGGTGGTGACGTATGGACCAGTAAGAGCCTGCATGTGATATTGAATACATGTCTGCTCCGGTTCAGTCGAGATACAACCATTGGTTCGGAAACTTCAGCAGTGAGCTACTTACACAAAAACAAAGCCAGACATCGTCTTCCAACTAAAGGTTTTACTTCAAGTCAGAGAATTTAAATACTAAGAGAGATTTGACTTTAGATACTTAGATAGGTTTTCAACTAACTAATTATCCAGTAACGTAAGTAAATTCTATCTTATCAACAATTATTAAATTTGTATTAATTTAGATTGAGAGATGATTTTTTTTCACAGATATACTGTAACAAGACTTTGATTAAAAAAGCTTGAAATTTAGTACACATTGTGCAGTTCCAAATTTTTTTTTTTTTTTCAAAATTGTTAACTATTTTTTTCCTATAATCTTATCATAAAAGTCCTTTGGTCCCCACAAACTAAACTAATGAAAATAAATTAGATATTTAATATATATATATATTTATTTATAATACAAATATATATGTGTATATATAGAGAGCGAGAAAGCCATTTACCATAAAATCAAATTTATTTGTGTTTTTTGGACAGTCCCATGATAACAGTCCATAAATTAATGTCGGGCTAGTGAATAAAAATGTCCAGTGAGGTGATGTAGTGGCGCCTCTCTTTGAGGAGGTACTGTACATAGTCACTAGAGTATAGTTCTGTCACATCTACAAGCAACCACAACACCCCTCGCTCGTACAACAACCACAACACCCCTCGCTCGTACAAGCAACCACAACACCCCTCGCTCGTACAAGCAACCACAACACCCCTCGCTCGTACTAGCAACCACAACACCCCTCACTCGTACAAGCAACCACAACACCCCTCGCTCGTACAAGCAACCACAACACCCCTCGCTCGTACAAGCAACCACAACACCCCTCGCTCGTACAAGCAACCACAACACCCCTCACTCGTACAAGCAACCACAACACCCCTCGCTCGTACTAGCAACCACAACACCCCTCACTCGTACAAGCAACCACAACACCCCTCGCTCGTACAAGCAACCACAACACCCCTCGCTCGTACAAGCAACCACAACACCCCTCGCTCGTACAAGCAACCACAACACCCCTCGCTCGTACTAGCAACCACAACACCCCTCGCTCGTACAAGCAACCACAACACCCCTCGCTCGTACAAGCAACAACACCCCTCACTCGTACAAGCAACCACAACACCCCTCGCTCGTACTAGCAACCACAACACCCCTCGCTCGTACTAGCAACCACAACACCCCTCGCTCGTACTAGCAACCACAACACCCCTCGCTCGTACAAGCAACCACAACACCCCTCGCTCGTACTAGCAACCACAACACCCCTCGCTCGTACTAGCAACCACAACACCCCTCGCTCGTACAAGCAACAACACCCCTCACTCGTACTAGCAACCACAACACCCCTCGCTCGTACTAGCAACCACAACACCCCTCGCTCGTACAAGCAACAACACCCCTCACTCGTACTAGCAACCACAACACCCCTCGCTCGTACTAGCAACCACAACACCCCTCGCTCGTACTAGCAACCACAACACCCCTCGCTCGTACTAGCAACCACAACACCCCTCGCTCGTACAAGCAACCACAACACCCCTCGCTCGTACTAGCAACCACAACACCCCTCGCTCGTACTAGCAACCACAACACCCCTCGCTCGTACAAGCAACCACAACACCCCTCGCTCGTACTAGCAACCACAACACCCCTCGCTCGTACTACGTTTACTACAGTAAGACACGTGTTCTCTCGGAGTAAAGGAAAGTAAGAATGTGTGAGTGATACGACTGGTTGTACGCATGAGCACAACTCCAAGTGGGGCCAAGGTCCTTGAGGAGTGTGTTAAGACCTTGCTCGGGGTTAATGACATTCTAGTAACCGGCTTCTTACTCGCAAAGGCACTCAAACAACATTTGATTGATACTATTTTACGGGGATCCTGCTATTTCAGGATGACTGAGTCTATCGTTAGAATCCGAGCACAATCCAGGTCACACAAACAAAAACATTTCACATTATTAGCGATTACAGGCATACTTTTCAATTGATTCATTTTAATAAACATACACAAAATAATAGTTTTGAATTAATGCTTTTTAATTTAGCTCTCAATACATTTAATTTTAGTTTCCGAAATACCAGCTTTGATGGCCACGTGGTTTAACGCACTAGTCTAGCGATAGACTAGACTGCCGATGACGTGTAGATCGAGGTTCGAGTCTCAATCGGGTGTACCGAGGGTTTTCCATTCTTCATTCACGCAAATTTGGGTACACTTCATCTAAATATAACCTCCCTAATCCCTAAAACCATATCGTAATTACTGCAGGGCCCGGATTTTGATGACCTAAAAATTGCCAAAAAATGATCTAAAAGTTGAATGAAATTTCATATGTACTTATTACAAAAGCAAGGATTTACATTATACTCGTAAAATACAACATGAAATAAACTAAAAATAATGTATAAAATTTAATAATTATTTTAAATGTACACGCTAAAATTATTAATATTTAAACAATAATAAACTTGGTACACATATTTTTACTCTTTTTCCTTCCCTACATAAAATCAATACTCTTCACAAACCAAAGCAGTTTTCAGGATTACTAGCACGTTTTGTAATTTGAGGAGCAACAATTCTGAAATAAACAAAGTATTATTGTTAGTTAGTCATGTTATTTACCAAACGTGAAGTTTTTAGAGACAATATATTTTAATAGGAATAAATGTTTTAAATTCTTAGTAAATTTAAATTCTTAAATTCTAGTAGATGAATGTGAACATGCTCAAATTCCCGAAGGAAAATGAACGTTTATTGTGAGCCAGCACGTTATTGTATTTTAAAAAGCCCCTTCCTACTTGTACAGAGGTGATAGGGGCCAACTTGAAGTGCACTAAATCACTAGATGTTAGTTCTTCTTCAATGTCAGCAGTGCTAAATTCTTTACTCAATAGCAATCGAGAGATGGAGCACAAAGTTTTGAAGCCTGAGTTATTTTCAAACACACGTTTAAGTTTTTCAGACACTACCTTTCCAATATCACCACGCACATTTTCCAATTCACCTTCAATTGTTTTTTACCAAAGCTAACGTGTTTTCTAAGCTTACATCCAGATCACTTAAGTTGGCCCCCCCACCTCCTCAAAATTAAAATTTAAATACACCACCGTTTTGCACCTATTTTGCACCGTTTTGCACCCAAGTATTACGTTTTGCACCCTAACCCAAGAGACGGTATGACTGTTTATGTTAAGGGGGGGCCAAGTTAAGGGTAGCCCCCCCACTATCAAAATGTTGGATTTTTTTCATGCCATCTTAAAAGTCCTGTTTAGCACCGTTTTGCACCTGAATAGTTTTTCAAGAAAAAAATATTTAAAACGGAAAAAGGTGGGGGGGCCAAGTTAAGTGTAGCCCCCCCCCCCACTCACTGATTGGGGTTTTTTTCAATGCCAAAATAAATTTCCTGTTTTGCACCGTTTTGCACCGTTTTGCACCGTTTTGCACCCAAGTATGGCGTTTTGCACCCTAAAAGATTAGCGAGAAAAAAAAAATTTAAAATACAAAAAAATCAAATCGTTTGACTCTCCTGGTGGGGGAGCAACTGGCTTGCCGTGTGAATTTGTGATACAGTATTGCCTTGTTTTTTTAAGTTATTAATTGGCACCCCATATAGTTCAAAAACACATATTGCCACTTCCAAAAATCATGAGTGGGTGAGGGTGGGGGGGGGGGGGGGGGGGGGAGGGGTGGTAGGGCAGGGATGTGTGGCGCAGGGGAATGGTAAATATCATGTTACTTGTTACAACATTATTGACTGTAATTTCCATAGATTCTATAATATAAAAGTCCACACTAACTAAAATTAAAGCTAATACATTTTTCTACAATTTGGCTGACAGCATGTAATTAACCTCTTATCTCCAGAAATATTAATAAACGCTAAACATTTTAACTTTTTTCTATTAGTTTTGATGGTAGTAAGAAAATTAATGATTTTAGATTTACTAATAGTAACAACTATAATACTCTTTAGTTTGAAATATTTATGGCCTCCCTATCACAAACATTAAGGGTCCCAGAGCTATGAAATCATTAGATTAATATTCCCTCAGCAGATGTGAACATTAATGTAATAACTTAACTTGTTCAATGGCATTATTGACTTCTAAAAATGTTATACTTTAAAAATAACTGTGTTTATCTCTAAATAAAGCATTAGGAAAAATCTTTTACATTCAAGGCTTGCGAGAAATTAAGTGTTCTTGCAAAAACTTTGTTTTGGAAATTAAAAAAAGATAAGTTGAAACATTTACTGAACCATATTTCTTACAGTAATTCACAAAATATAATTAATTTGCTCATGCATTTGTTATTCAGTGTAAATAGAAAAAATACACAATACAAATAAGAGAAAATTATTACTGTGCGTTAGAATATTGTTTGTAAATGCTGTGTTATAATTCTAAGTTATTGCAATCACAGTATTCATAATCATGGGAATAAAGAGGGCTACTGTTTTCACACTTCTGAGAATCATCATTTGGACACAAACACATATCGGTGCACAGGAGATAACTACGGCAACAGGAGCACAATCTGGAGAGGCAGTTTGTTTTTCAAGAGCATTTTATGAGCTATAATATTTCTAAAGGTGCTGGTGGCATTTCTGTAATTTTCAGGACATAATAACCATTACTAGCTTCCCAACTATAGCCCGGTTCAGGAGATGGTACATTTGGATGAGCAGTAAAATCATTGTTCCAAATTATGCACTGATAAAATATCCCTCAATATAGAGAATTTTAGAGCAGACAACTTGGGTGGCATATTTTCAGATTTCACTTTTTATTAAATATACCATCTTACTTCTCCCACTGTCGTTACTGTAGATCATGGCATATAAAGTTTACAGACAAATTTTTCTATTCCCTCTTCAACCCACTCCCAAATTTGATTTGCCTGAAAAACATTATGTGGTAACACAGCCAGTGAAAGCATGAAATCCTGGCAAAATTAAGCACTGACTTTTTGTGTACCCATTACTTGATAGTTAATACTTTGTAATTGAAATATAACTGTTAACAATGCTGACTATTCTGTTGGTGGTGCAAGTATCAGTGAGGTAACATGAACTGCAGTTATTGGCAAAGATGTGGTTATATGAGAAATGAAGGTGGCCCATGTTGAAATATTTGAATTTCCACTCATGTCTTAACTTACACATTGTGTGCCATATTTTGTGGATGTCTTCCCTATAAACCATCCCTTCATGTCAGTAATACCAGGGTGGACTACAGAAATTGGCTGAAGTCAGGATAAGTTTTGAATTTTAGAATCTGTTTGGATGGCATAAAACAATCTCTAATAACAGTTGAACAGTCAGGAAGGTATATTGCACAGTTTCCAGACGTTTTACACAGTTGAAGAACTTGTGTACTGTCATCTGCTTCTTTTCGCTGATAGATGGCCAGCGCTGTGGCATGTGTAATTATTTTGTTTCCATTAGAGGTATCTTCCATAAAATCTACAATGTCTATTGCGAAAAATATATATCAGCTCTTGACCATATTTGCAAGTAAATACACTCCATTATTCCTCCAGACATCATTCATATCACACTCTGCGATTTGAGTCTCATACCTGAGAAGACAGATATACTTGATCGAGAAGCCCAATCCATAAAGCAGATTGACAATACTTTTGTTTCTAGTGGTTTGGTAAATTGCCATTCCTATGGCAACTTGTTGAGGCCTTCCTTGTATTGGCTGCATATTGTCAGTACATAAACGGCACACTTGTCTCTCATTGTATGTCATAGCGAGCGTAATTTATGCACTTTCGGAGTAAAAGAGCATCATAAATACACCGCATTATCACAATTATATATTGCATTGATAGAAACATCTCTCTCTTTTTTTTTAAATAAGATATTTCCGGTTAGATTATTCGAGCTGGTCAGTGGAATTCAACATCACCAATGTTGTCAATGAGTATTTGCTTTATTTGTTTCCGAGATATCCTAGGATAAACCATGTTGTTAATTGCCCGTATGTTTTATAAAGTGGTTTGGATGACAGTCATATATATAGCCCACTTTTGTAGACATTCAAGAATGAGACTGATAAATTCAATTTATGATGCAGCTTATGTTGTAGTCTTTACACTTATTGTTCGTAGCCTGCCTTTACTTACATTTTTTGTCCAGCATAGCAAATTGTATCTAACATCAATGACATGCCCAAAGGAAGGGAGGGGTCTGGGTTGAGTGTTTTGCAAGATCAACAGATGGTGACACTGACGTTGATAACTTCAGAACTATTTTCTTTAACAATATTAATTTACGCATTAATTTTCCTTTGTTTTCATTATTAGTGATCTGAATTAATTTCTCTTTGGTTTTTAAATGTTTAATAGTTATTGTTTCTTTTTATGTGAGAACTAGGTTTAGTAAAAACATTAACGTTTTGCCATCTTTTGGTGGTTTGATACAATGTGTGGAGCTTGTTTAGAGAAAGGACTCGTAAGAAAAGGTTTTTTGGAGTTTTTGAGTTGGTCATCTGTTCCTCTTCCAATCTTCAATTTTTGTGGATGCAATGCAGGTTTGCGTACTCTGCGTGATCACTAACCTAGTGACAGAGAGTAAGGGTTTCATATACGAGTAATCATTTTATTTGGTGGTAAGATGAGCTCGGCGAGTTTAATTGTTCTATATTCTTTAACCTCATCTTTAAACTGCGTGTCTTGGAAAATTAATGTTTCGGAAAAACGGTGGCGAAAGGTTTATGTTTTGAGTCTCTCTCCTGTTATAATATAATTACTTGTAGAGCACCTGTAATGCTACTAGGGTGGGAAGGGGAACGTCTTACTTACAATACATTTCTGTGGTGTATTATTTTAATGTTAAGGGTACGGAGCATTATTGCATTTGTTGGTTTAATCGCAGTTCTTTAAGTCATCATTGTCATGAATTGTTGTTGGGTATTTTCATTTATGATATTAATGTTTGTGTTTTCTTTATCTTAATTCTTTTATGTGAATGGTTGTTATTGGGAATTTTCATTTATACTATTAAGAGTATAATATCTGGAATCTGTGATGGTCAATAATTATAATCATTAAAGGCTATCCTTATTTTTAGAGTTATGATATTTCAATTCCTTGTTCCCCTTTCACCACACATTAAAGAAGAGAGGTGAGCGTGCATAAGGGAGACAGTATAGCTGGTGTCCTTTTCTGACGGGTTTACTATGTTAAATATTAATGGTATACCCTGTTTTTCTTAATATTCAGTTACTTTAAATTTAAGAAATTCTGAAAATGTTTCTTAACGCTATCTTAAAAATGCTTGCTGATCAACTGTCGGTCCTGATGGTTATCTTGACCACGTGGTCAATGTAAGAACAGAACTACCCTAGTTGAGCTTCTTTTTTGGAATGTGTTCGACCTGGAAGGGTGTGCATGGGCATCTTTAATACTATAAATCTACTATTTTCCTATATTACTATATTATTATAAATGTTTGATTAATATATATACACACAATAAAGTTTAAAACTTATTTCCATTGACATTTAGAATTTAAGACACAATTTTTCTCATTAATGGAAATTATTAATTATAATATAACGAGGCGCTTTATATCCCGGACCATGGCTCATTAAGTAGTTTTTTTATAGTAGCCTGAAATAGTGAAAAATATAGTTCTTAAGTCCAGTTAATAGACACACTTTTGTGCTGAATAAAATGTTTTATTTAACTTGAAATGGTCCTAGCTATACAGATGAGATATGTAAAATATTTGCCCCAACATATTTTAATCCAAATTTGTAAAGTTGAGAATGTTTAATATATTTTAGAAAAAATAATTTGAATCTTATGTAGAATTTAAATAACAAATGTATTTTATATTTAAATGTGTGACTTTTAAGAAATAACTATTCACAAGTTATAAAATATGCTCTAAATATAGTTTAACCTTTATTTTTTTATGGATTTTTATTTTATCATATGGAGAGAAAATAGACTTATTGTAATCATGAACATTTTCAATCTAAAGATTATTATGAAGCTTTAAGTTTATTTTCTCCTGAATTAAAAAAGTGGATTTTACAATTCTTTCTGTTTCTGAATATAGCTACTAAATTGTTTGAATGATTTTGTTCAGAATTTAATGGCTATACTTTGGGAGTTTGTGTTGATTTTGACACTAATCTTTATATTAACGGTAGTTTATTTAAGAGTGAATTTTGAAAACTACAAATATTTAGAGAAGGCTCTACCAATTTTGTTTAAATTTTATATCGAGCTAGTGTTTGATTTGACAAATAACACTGTACACTTGAGTAAATTTTATTCTAGTGTAGTTTAATAAAGAATCATTTCTTTAAAGTCAAAAGATTTTTGAAAATGGCTTAAACGGTTTGGTTAAATATGTAAATCTAGGTATTTTTCAAAATGACAAAATAAAATGTACACTTGCTTTTTAGGGAAAAATTCACTAAAGGGTAGTTTACCAAAGACTGATTTTTTTATCAAATTTTAAATGTTTTGAAAATAATGTTAACGATTTGGCTCAAAATGGGTATCTGGCAAGTTATTTACAAAAAAAATAATTTCATAATTATTGGTTTATCTTAAATTATACATTTAACACTAGTGCTGATTACTTATATTTGAACAATTGTAGTTTAAAAAAGAAAAAAAATTGAATTCCATTGTTTTATTGCCTGTTCAGCTTATACGCATATATTATTATTACTCTAATGGGGTAGGGAGGAGAAAGAAATCATTTTAGAGGTGATCTACCTGCACTTGCGTTGGAGAGTGGAAAATCAATGAGGAAAAATTACCCCCAGTAGGCACGATCGGTATTCGAACATCGATCTCCCATCTCCAGCAGGCCAGTCTAACAGGAAATTGGACCCTTGTACAATTCTGCCACTGAAGTGGGTTTTTTGAAAATAGATTTTACAATTTTGCCAATTGAGGACTATTTTACACGATTTAATAATAATGTATATTGATTTTAATAAAATATATTAATTTAAGTTTAGTTTATATATGATACATTTTAGAAAATTTGAAATCTTTCAAAAAGTATTTTAATATGTTATTTAAATGGGTGTCTGTTAATTGTTTATCATGATATATAAGAAGATGTATATTTACTTTTAACAAATATAAATAATTTGAGGGT
This sequence comes from Timema cristinae, assembly GCA_039000515.1. NCBI lineage: Eukaryota > Metazoa > Arthropoda > Insecta > Phasmatodea > Timematidae > Timema > Timema cristinae. Next base: position 70,666 of record JBCFYV010000217.1, read on the forward strand.
AGTTTATGAAAAAAAATACTTTTTGAAAATTTGAAATATTAAAAAAAATGTTTGGTCAATGTTGTTTGATTTGGAGATAAAATTGTTTTTATTGTACTTAAAAAATTATAGTTTTCCGATAGTTACACTTAACTGGCTACCGAACATTTTTTAACTTTAAATTTATTTATTTTTCTTAAAAAAACTATTAATGTCCAAAACGGTGCTAAATGTGTATAAAACGTTGTTATATATACATTCTTAATTTGAGGGTGTGGGGGCTGGAGGGAAGGTCCAACGACTTAATTCTTTTGTATACTAGATATTTTTTTCTAGCGAATCTGTTAGGGTGCAAAACGCCATACTTGGGTGCAAAACGGTGCAAAACAGGACAGTTATTTTGGCATTGGAAAAAACCCCAATCAGTGAGTGAAAAAAATCCAACATTTTGATAGTGGGGGGGCTACCCTTAACTTGGCCCCCCCTGAACATAAACAGTCGTACCGTCTCTTGGGTTAGGGTGCAAAACGTAATACTTGGGTGCAAAACGGTGCAAAATAGGTGCAAAACGGTGGTGTATTTAAATTTTAATTTTGAGGAGGTGGGGGGGGCAACTTAAGTGATCTCTTACATCCCTCTCCTGAAGATGTGTAATAGTGACGACCAGGAACAGAAACTTGCCTTGATGTAAGCCAGGTTTCCTTTTATTTCATTGTTTGAAAACAATTCTTGAGAGTTCTTAATGGAACTAGCATCTTGTGTGTCAAGACAATCTACCATAAACTGTAAAGTTTGAAAATGGTCACAATAATATACACAGGCATCAATCCAAGTGCCTCACCGCGTGATAATAGGCTGTAATGGCAAGGAAACATCGGGAGCCCACGAATACAATGGCAATGTAACGTCCCCACAGGTTTCATCAATGAAAAAGAAAATCTTCTTTCCGTAGACTGGTTTTCTTATTTTTATCATAATTTCATCGTAACATTGTAGTATATAGTTTATTTTAGTGTGGACTAGTCTGGAATAGAATGAGCTGCATGTTTATTAACTATCCTAGAAAATCCTTTAGTTTAGTATTGCTCAGTTTCCACAGAGGAATGTTCGCAGAAACCAGAACGTCACACAAATCTTAATACAATTTTGAAGACTTTTCTTGATTTGTGGATGCATTTTGTGCAAGTAATGTAGCATTGGACGTTATATGGGAGACGCTACAAACATAAACAAAAGAAGAGACTTACTGCATTCGACTGTCGACTGGGCCTGCGGGGAACAACGGCTCAAAACCTCCGGACGAACTTTCACTAACCCGGGAGAACAAGACACTAAGAGCGCGTAGTGACTGACAAGTTCAGCCGACGCCCTGGGCTGGCTGCACATGCGCAGTAACGAGTTCCCGTCACGAGAAGGTTCACGAAGCTCAGCATTGCTTGCACTATGTTCCATTTAAATCCAGAATGCTTCCCCCCCCTTCTCCTTTAGTCCTCCACTGATTTTTGTATATATTCTGTTCCCTGTATCGATAACGACACAATTGGGCCTGTGTCATATCAGGGATAGGATAAGCTCCGGCTTTCTACTTCATAAAATGTAAGATCTAAAACCATTTTCGGCAAATTAAACCTTTTTTTTTAATGTAAATCATTTCTAAATTCAATTTTGGCTCAAATTTCAAATAACCTAAAAAATCAATCTGACAGTTAAGAAAATAGTTTTTTTTGAGATCACCTTTTTGCAAGGTCAGGGCGACTTAGCGCCAGTAGAGTCACGACTAATCGATTGTATCGATTATGTACTATATTGTTTAAATTAATGTTCGCGGGAACTATGTTAGTATTTGAATTAGTTTATCTTATTGTGATACGCTATGTGCCTTTTCTTAATGGGCAGATATTTAGAACTTGAATATAACATATCTTATTGTCATACGGTATGAGCCATTTATTATGGACAAATATTTAGTATTTGAATTTAATATATCTTATTGTCATACGCTATTAGCCATTTGTTATGGACAAATATTTAGTATTTGAATTTAATATATCTTATTGTGATACGCTATTAGCCATTTATTATGGACAAATATTTAGTATTTGAATTGAATATATCTTATTGTCATACGCTATTAGCCATTTATTATGGACAAATATTTGTATTTGAATTTAAAATATCTAATTGTCATACGCTATGTACCATTCCTAATGGGCATATATATTATGTTTGAAATTAGATTTTTTTGTTGCCATTGACTAGGTGCCTTTTTTAAAGGATTAATATTTAATGATGGAATCCAAATTGTCATGTTGTTTTTACTATGCGCCATTACTAATGGGCGACATCTTAAAGTTAACATTTAAGTAATCTGATGAATATTTACCCTCTGTCTCTTTAGCTTCAATTAATAGTTATTTATGAATTTAATCTATTTTCTTTATACTTCGCAACAACAACAATGTATATATTTGGAGGAACTGTTAAAAATCTAATTGAGTTATGGTTAATAAATATCGACTAACTTTGACTTATACTAATTCTTATTATATATTTATCCCATCATTCCCAAGGTTATTCGTCAAACGTTTTGGTTTAATATGAACTTTTCCGAGGCTGAAGTCTCTTGCCGTCTGGTTGAGATAGAGGGTCACATTTATAACTCCTCAGCATTCGCTCTGGGTTAAACCCCCCCCCCCCCCCCCTTTCTTGTAGTGTTTATATTTTCGATGTATTTTGTTGTCATCTGCCCCTTTTGGATGCTACAGTAATATTTGAGAAGTTTTCTTTTTATTAACATTCTGGATACCACGGACATGTTTGTTGCGACTCTTATGCTGTTGAATGGTTAAATCTTTTATCTGATGCCAGCCATTTTCACTTCACATATTTTACAGAAAAGTATTTCTTTATCTGTAAAAAATATATCTCCGAATTCAGTAATAATTTGCCTCAAATGATTCACTTTAGATGTCTTGGTTTTAGGTATTCTAAATACTCACGAAATAATTGCATAGTAGTAAATATAACGCACACTTTATAAATGTAAGCTACGCAATGAAAACCTTTTGACAACTAAAATCACGTGTTCTACTTAACATTGGAATACCGACACCTGCTTTAAAAGCAATAGCTCCCTCTCCCCCTTTAAAGCTTATATAAAGTGAGTGAATTGCAGGCAAAGGCGGTACAAAGTTCATTTTAACTCTAAAAATAGCTTTACTCCAGCAGCCACCCGTCATCACAGCAAACCTTTCCAACTCAAGTGAAGTGAGTGTCTCACCAGGAACGTGGGTTTTATAAGCACCTGGTAAAGACGATACAACGTTCATTTGGACCCAGATATTATTTTCTAGAGTGAACAAGTGTGTCGTAAAATATTTTATATTTGAATAACCATGTTTCTTCAAAGCATGCTTAAAAATGACTTATTAAGCCAAAAAAAGGAAGAAAAATTACCTAGAATTCCAAAATGGTAAAAGGCGACAAAAAATTACCTATAAAATATTTATTTCTACAACCAGGGAATCATTAACAGAGTTTATGTACAAATGAGCATTGTCCTTGATGGACCAAAAAAAGATGACGTAATCAAAATCCGGGCCCTGAATTAGTAGATAAGCGTATAAACCGCACGGGTACCTAGACGCGGTGATAAAAACAGTTTCCAAAGTATAGTGAGAATAGGGATATTGTTGTAAGAAAAACGTGATAGTCAAGAACTACAATATAATACACAACACATACTTTTTCTGTCCCTTATCTAAAAATGGGGACATTTCCTGAAACTCTTATGATTTGTGAAACGAAATAATAGACATTGTAGTAGTGGGTGAAATAAGAGTTCCAGCGCACTTTCTCCCATAAAGTTAACATTGACCCTCCTTACACGGGGTGTGGAGCCTCCACGCCCCGTGTAAGGAGGATCACTTTCTCCCTGTAGACGCTTGGCGAGGTGGTTCAACCTGTGGGTCCCTTTTCCCAAGTGCTGATTAGTAGTGATATTGGCGTTTCAGCACACTACATCACACCACGAGATAGTATTGTGATTTCAATCAACCCCCTTTCCTCTGATTGGCTGCTATAAATAGCCTCCTTCCCCCCTCCTCCTGCCCATCCTCCACCGCTCCTCCTCGTGCCCGCCTCCCTACAGCCCCCTCACCTACAAACCCCGGACATGTTGGTTCTTGATGATTAATAATTGTTAATTAATTATTGCTAATTAATTATTGTTAATTAATTAATTGGTAGTATTGAGGTGTTGGAGTTTCTCTTTGTTGATTAGGGCGTTGTAGATTATTTTGGGTCAGCATGAGGCCATGGCACGAGCCTCGCGCTATGGCTGTCGGGGGTAGAATTAACATTGGTTCCTCCGTCACAAGGCTCTGTCGCGGAACAAGCAGCACGAACCTCGCGCTTAGACTGTCGGGGGTAGAATGAACATTGGTTCCTCTGCCACAAGGCTTTGTCGGACTGTCCAGCACGAACCGCGCGCTATGGCTGTCTGGGTAGAGTGTGATAAATGGTTCCTCTGCCTTTCACTTCCCCCTCCTTTCGCAACCCTGGCACCATTCTGGTGGGTCGACAGGTCAGGAAAAGAATAGATCGTGAACTCGGCAACCTGGGGTTTCCTTGGCACCAGAATGCCGGGCCCAACAAGATGAGTTGAGACAGGAATAGGTATTGAGGTCATTGACCCGGGCAACGGGTTTTCCCTATGACTTCAAAAAAATATTTAGGGAGGGTAAGGTGGGTGGTGAACCAGGTGTTTCTATAATACTTACACCATTAATTTGATAAAACTTTCATAAATCACCAAAATATTATTATAATATTACTACGTATTGGGTGTTACTAGTTTGTCCGTTTATTAAAACGTTTCCCATGAGGTACTGCGAGGAAGCGAGTAACGTCACCTCCCACCTATAACTAATTTTAACTAACTATTTAATTTTGATAAAGCCGTGCTGTTTCACCTGATGAAATCAGGCTATGATACTCACAAGCAATCAAACGTTTTACATAATAAAAATATTTGTAACATAGGTTAATACACAAAGTTTATTTTTCAATATACTTAAGTACAAAACAAAAGGTGAAATATATATATATATTTTATGTCTCCATTGGTGAACAAATTTGTCTTATTTTGTAGTGACCGTATGCAAGAGTGTCGCATCCATTATCTAAAATATAGCGTTTGTCATCCCTTGGTGAAAGTGCAAGTTTATTCAAAGAGATACTGTACAATTGATGTTTCTCACTTCTTATCATAGACCTATAGCGTAAAATCCTCTGTTTTAAACATTTTTTATAATGAGAATATTTAATTTTCTTTTTGAGAGTTGTTTTTGATTCACCTCTACCTACTTTTTTCTCCTCAAGACTCTCCTTTTGAATGGAGTAGAGTTTAGGTCGAAGTCCCACAAACTCTCGAATTCACTCTCCATTCATCTCATCCTTCATTCTACCCAGAGCTTTTTATGTGCATACACTGTGCAAAAAATGTGTTTCTGGATAGTCTGAAGGGTCGAATCGGTCTATATTATCAAACATATCCACATACACATTTTCTGTTTTCAGTTCATAACAGAGGGAGTCTGAGTTTGTGAATAAGAGCTTTGCATTTTGTCAATATTTCCTCTTAACATAATTATAATGAAAGTTATACATAATAAACTTGCTTATATCTAAGATAGCAAAGCCTGCATAAATAGGCTTATTCAAAAGTAGGCTTATTTTTCTCATGTGAACCCCAACTAGCTCGTCCGTGAAGATTGTATAAGCAATAAATGCTGGTGAAGCAATACGCTTCTTTAGTCTTTTTTCATTATTTAGTAATTGAACATTTACACAATGTCTTTGATTCTCCATCGACTTCCCGAATACTGCATTGTTCATGAGTTTGAAAAAGTTCTTTTCAAATCCATTTAATGCGTTTTTTCGTCGGGATGTATTAAAATTAATAAAAATTAATCAACCAAGCGCTCTGATTGAAAGTTAGGAATCGGTGTATCTTTTGAAGCTTCATAACCAAGGAAATATACAGTTTTAAATTACGGTAGTGTACCACATAATTTTGTTTACTGTTTAGGTTGGGCACTAGATTTTCTGTTTTCCCACTGGTGGGAAAGTTCAGCTTGGATTGCATATACTTAGAGAATGGGGATAACATCTCAGGAGTAACTATGACTTTTTCAGGAGCAAGTGGATAGTCACTGTGCTCGTCATGAATTTCTTCCGGATACTCTAGATCCACTCCTAATATATAACCCACAGTGCTATCATCAACAACTGAAATTATATTGAGTTCTGCTATTTCACTCTTGTTCAACCACCTAAAATTACTCTGTGGAAGGTAATCAGACATAACATTTCCGTATAGGTTATTACAATCCCCGTATGTGATATACTTCACCTCCTTTTCAGGATTAAAATCCATCATATCGGGATTGTTTGCTTCAGAATGTCTATTAGAAATCATAGACACTCCACCAAGTATCCCCTTTTCAATGAATAAATGCATTTCAATGTCAGTTAATAGCTCCAACTCAACCTTGGTCATCTTTAAAAAGGCTGCCCATGCTAGTACAGGGCTTGTGCAAATATGTAGACAGTCTAATTTATAGTACTCAAAACACAAAGAGCGAAAGTATTCGAAGACTTCTGCTAAAAGTAGAACATCACTTAAAACATATAAATTTTGATAATCATCCATAGTGTTCATTTCAAATTTTTCCCACACAATTGTAGCATGAGCGTAGTCACTTTCTGAAATATGTTCTTGGTGCATCTGATTATAGAATGCGGATTTTGGTGGTAATTGATTATCTTTCATTTTAATGCGGCAATCCATGTAGTCATAAGGGAACACACCTTTTCGTAGCAGTAGATCTACTTTATCGAAAGGGATATTTTCATGGAGTATTTTAAATTGAGTTTTCCCAACATGCAAAACATTTTCAACAATTTTTCAAGAGATGTGCTTAAAAACTGGAACGAGTCAATAAATTTTAAATACCAAAGACTGAATGAGATATATTTCTCCATGTTGTTTAGGATACACGATATTCTTCTATCTGTAAACTTCCCAACTTTCTGCATGATAATATGGGCGTCATAATTTTTTAAATTCTGTAATAGGACGGGTATTCTCTTGGTATATTGAAACTGAATCTTGCACATACTATGAGATGCACCCCTATAAGCTCCACTGAGATGACAGTGGTCACGGACGCGGTCTTGAGCCAACTCCTTCTCACCGATACTACAGACGCTAGCCGAAATAAATTCATTTTCTTGTTCAGGGTTGATGCGCATAGGGACATTTTTCTTCATCTCGGTGATCATGTTTTCTTCTTCAGCAAGTTTATGAAGAAAGGTATCCACAACATTTTCACTACTATAGACAACCGGAGGTTTCACACATTTACCTTCCGAATCGACAATTATACATGCAAATCCTGATGGCGTATGCTTCGTTATTTTGGTAGTTGATGAGTGATCAGGGTTAGGTGCACACTCAAACACTCAAACACTCAAAATCTGCATAGATCACATACGGGATTTTTAGCATATGTTTATATGTTGAAGATTTCAATATTTTATCCTCTTCCTTGGGCATTTGTATCTTCTGAGCATCGAAATCAGCACACCTCTCACTATGCTCATCCCTGAGATTTTCCTTGGAAAATCTATGCAAACAATATTTGCAATAGTATGATTCACCATTGTATCTGGTCAGCGAGCTTAGCAATAATCTCCTCCATCCACATTGGAAAGAAACAACAAATCCACGTGATTGTCACGACTAACCTTAGTTATTCTTAAAGGGAATATTTCCCCTTGGTAGCCGTACACATTAATTGATACATTATTTTGTTTTTCAAACTTAGTTATTTGTGGTATTTGGACAGGATATTCTATACCATCCATATTTAGTTTACCTTCCAATGATATATACTTACTCACTCGATTCGATTAGCGTCCTTGTCAGCTGGGTATAGAAACACAGACCAAAGAAAACATTTACTGTCAGCATTTCTTATATTAATTAGAGCATTCTTATTTATCAACTCTTCTGGTAATGGAATATAGCTGGAAGCAGCCAAAGGAACATATTTAGCTAGTTTAAGCTCTAAGTATTTCACACGGTCCTCAGACCAACCATTTCCTTTGTGGTGGAATGAAGAAGCTGCTTCAATCATGTAAGTGTATACATCCTCAATCTGTGATTTTAATTCGTCAGGACTTAGAGTGACCATACACTTACTGCGAAAGTAAGGGGTGATTGTTTCATTTCTCTCCTCACCAACACGAGAGCACTCTACACAGGCAGATGTATACCATTTAAGATTACCCATTACATTAAGTGGTTGGACAAGCGTTGCTTCCAACTACCTTTTATTTTCGTTAATAAAGACTAAAAATAACGAGTCTTTCAAGGGAGAGAGCTTGAGGATTTTGACTGTACCATTCAAAGCTTTTGAAAAACTGCAAGGGTCATAATCTTCATCAATACCGAGATTCTCAATAGATTCCTGCTGTCTTGACTTTGAAGAGGCCGAGAGTACCAAACTCCATGTCTCAGTCGGGGTGGTAGGACGACGTAAATGTTAAAGGTTTATTTTCATCTAGGAGAACAAGCGTCCTTACACAATTTCTCCCCAAACCAATTTGGATGTGTTTCAATACTTTCCCCATCCTGTCCACCCAAGTAAGATGGTTTAAGTTATTTATTGGCAATAATTCCACTATGAACTATTGGCAACACAATGAATAGTAAATACTAATCGTTGTAGAAGATGGCTAAAACTAAGGCCCAGAGGTGAAATAAATCATGGTGGAGATGAAACAGGGTTTAATGAATCATGATGGAGATGAAACAGGTTTTAATGAATCATGATGGAGATGAAACAAGGTGAAATGAATCATGGTGGAACTGAAACAGGGTGAAATGAATCATGATGGAGATGAAACAGGGTGAAATGAATCATGATGGAGATGAAAAGGGGGAAATGAATCATGATAGAGATGAAACAGGGTGAAATTAATCATGATGGAGATGAAACCGGAAGAAATGAATCATGGTGGGGTTGAAACAGAGTGAAATGAATCATGAAGGAGATGAAAGAGGGTGAAATGAATAATTATGGAGATGAAACCGGAAGAAATGAATCATGGTGGGGTTGAAACAGGGTGAAATGAATCATGGTGGGGTTGAAACAGGGTGAAATGAATCATGATGGAGATGAAACAGGGTGAAATGAATCATGATGGGGATTAAACAGGGTGAAATGAATCATTATGAAGATGAAACAAGGTGAAATGAATCATGATGGGGATGAAAGAGGGTGAAATGAATAATGGTGGCGATGAAACATGGTGAAATGAATCATGGTGGAACTGAACCAGGGTGAAATGAATCATGATGGAGATGAAACAAGGTGAAATTAATCATTGTGGAGATGAAACAGGATGAAATGAATCATGATAGAGATGAAACAGGGATAAATGAATCATGGTGGAGATGAAACAGGGTGAAATGAATCATGATGGAGATGAAACAGGGTGAAATGAATCATGGTGGAGATGAAACAGGGTGAAATGAATCATGATAGAGATGAAACAGGGATAAATGAATCATGATGGAGATGAAACAGGGATTAATGAATAACGATGGAGATGAAACAGCGTTTAATGAATCATGATGGAGATGAAACAAGGTGAAATGATTAATGATGGAGATGAAACAGAGAGAAATGAATCATGGTGGAGATGAAACAGGGTTTAATGAATAATGATGGTGATGAAACAGGGTTTAATGAATCATGATGGAGATGAAACAAGGTGAAATGAATCATGGTGGAACTGAAACAGGGTGAAATGAATCATGATGGAGATGAAACAAGGTGAAATGAATCATGGTGGAGATGAAACAGGATGAAATGAATCATGGTGGAGATGGAACAGGGAGGAATTGAATCATGGTGGAGATGAAACAGGGTGAAATGAATAATGTTGGAGATGGAATAGGGGTGAAATGAATCATGGTGGAGATTGAACAGGGGTGAAATGAATCATGGTTTAGATTGAACAGGGGGAAATGAATCATGGTTGAGATGGAACAGGGGGAAATGAATCATGGTTGAGTTTGTCGTTCCTGGACTGTCCTTTCATGCTTCGGGGAGCTGGACGGGGCGTCTTCTAAACCTAGGTCGCGAAGTTTCAGCTGCACCTTTTTATTGGTTAGGTATTTTATATGAGTTCTTCTGGGGTCTGAGAGGGGCAGGGGGTGATAATTGACTAGATTGTAAGGAGGAGGAAGAGAGAGGGGTCGTAATCGGTAGGTGGATTGCATGGGAACAGGTTTCGGAGGAACTGGGGGGGATGCCGCAGATGGATATGGAAAAGGTGTCTGTGTGAGGAGGGCCTTGAAAATACGGTATTGCTCTCCCTTGCTGCGACGATACGGCAATGGTGTCGGAGGGGGGGGGGTCATGAGTAGTGGCGGCCCGAATGCTTCTGAGCGCTTAAAAAATTGTAAGAAAAAAGGAGGTGGGGATGGGTGAAGGATAAGTGGCAGCCCGAATGGTTCTGAGCGCAAAAACAATTATAAGAAAAAGGGGGGGGGGACGGGTGAAGGATAATGGCAGCCCGAATGGTTCTGAGCGCAGAGGAGTGTTTGTGTTAAAGAAATGAAACTAAATCATTAGGTAGGAGACAGGCGCTGTTTATTATTTATTTTTTTCTTATGTCCGTACATTTGCAATCTCTATCATCGAGAGGAGGGTGGGCCCAACCCTCCTCCTCGGTCTTATTCTCTAACTTATTCTATCATGTCTATTATAACCTTCTTATTCTTAATCTAAGACTAAAACTACTGCATCATATTATATGTTTTTACCTTTGAATAGGGTTTTTTCCCTTTTATTGTTTATGGTCTTTAGCTTGATCGAGCCCTTCGTCCTGGCACGATCTCTTAGAGTGTTTGGAACTTAGTGGACGGGCCTTGGGGAGGATGGTGGCCCGTTTAGCAGACCGCGCGGGGGAGGGCTCGAGGAAGAAGGGGTTAAGGGCGACGTGGTCTCGGAATGGTCACTAGAGTCGCACAACAATTCCCCCTTGTAAAGTTGACCAGTTCCGAGACGTAAGTTCACTCGCGGTCACTTCGAACACTTTCTGATAACCCGGCACTTTTTGTAAACACTTTGTTCCGATCTAAACTTGCTCTTCTTCGTCCTGTGGCCTGCTTGAAGTTCTCAGTTGAAGCTGATCTCGGTGAGCCTTGATCTCGTGTGCTTGTGGGTTTGAGTCTAGTAGGATCTGGTACATGTGTTGTCCACACTGCCTTTGGATGGTGTAAGGCCCTGTCCACTTGGGGCAAAATCCGGCGTGGACTCCTTCTGCTGCGTTGGACAAGGTGTGGTTCCTCATAAGGACGCTGGCTCCTATGGGCAGGGGGTCCTTTTCGGCTGCTGCCCGTCTCCCTAAGTACCGTTCCTGGTACTTCTCCTGGTGCAGTCTTGCTTCTGTGTGTTGGGACAGTAGTCTTTGTACCCGTAGTTGACGTTGATCTGCCTCTTCTGGGATAGGTGTTTGCTCTGCCTCTGAATCCCAGTCTTCGGGCCGTCTGAGCAGTTGCCCGAAAAGAAGTTCGCTGGGGGCGAACCCGGTGGCCTCGTTTCTTCTATTTCGGAGATGGAAGAGGATTTTTGGAATGGCTTTGTCCCACTGGCGATGATCCTTTCCTTGGAGACTCGTGCGAATTCCCACCTTTAGTTCTTGATTTCTCCGTTCGACTGGATTCTCCCTTGGGTGGTACGCTGCGGTTGTCCACCTTTTGGTTTTCCAGGCTTGGCAGATTTTCTTCCACGCAGACGAGCGGAATTGCGGACCGTTGTCTGTAAGAAGTGCTGCGGGGTATCCCCATCTGGGGATGATTTCTTGTTCAAAGATTCGTTGGATTTGAGGGACGTTGGATTTCGAGAGGGGAAAGGCCTCCGTCCATCGAGAGAAAAGGTCGGTGATGACTAAGAGAAACCGCTTCCCTTTGGTTGATCTGGGGTATAGTCCCATCAGGTCTAGTGCGACCTCTTTCCAGGGCGAAGTCGGCTTTCTGGCCTTCCATGGCGTCTTCGTCGTTCTCCCCGACGTCTTCATCGTGGTGCATGTATGGCAAGCTTGGACGTGCTTTCGGACGTCTCTGGTTACTCCTTTCCAGGAGTATTGTTTCCTAAGATTCTGAAGAGTATTCTTTTCTCCGGGGTGGCCCGCCTCTGCGTGGTCGTGGAAGTATTTCAGAATCTCTTCTCTCATTGCTGGAGGGGCTACAATCTTCATTGCTTGCTCTGGATAGTCTTTATACAACAATGCGCCGTCTTGCCGAGTGAATCTGGCCGCATGGAGCCTTTCTTGTCTGGACCGTTGGTCTACGGGGATTTTTGCGATGTCTTCCAGACGTCTTATTTGTTTCTGGATGTAGGGGTCTGTGTGTTGGGCCTTGATTACCCTTTCGGGTAGGGTCGGGGTGGATGGTAAGTTGAGGAGGTGGAGTGGCTCGGGTGGGGGAAGAGGAGTTTCTGGGGGCATCATACGGTTCCACTCTCGTGTGTTATCTTCCGTGGACTCTTCTCCCGGGTTCCTTGATAGAGCGTCTGGTAGCTCGTTCTCCTTCCCTGGTCGGTGTTGGAGCGTGAAGCTGTACTCCTGTAGTAGCAGGGACCAACGGGTTAGCTTTGATCTACCGTCCTTCATATTGTTTAGCCACGTCAGGCATTTTGCGTCCGTTCTTAATGTGAACGGTTTGTCTAAGTAGATCTGATACCTTTTGATTGCCCATATTATGGCGAGGCATTCTTGCTCATTGTTGTGGTATCGGCGTTCCGCGGGTGATAGCTTTGCGCTAGCATAGGAAATAATCTTTCGGTGTCCTTCTACTTCTTGATACAAGACCGCACCTAATCCTATTCCACTGGCGTCGGTTTGAAGACAGAAGGGTATCTCTGGGTCAGGTCGGTGCAGGGCTTGGCTGTGTTTAAATGCTTCTTTTGTCTGTTCAAAGGCTTTTTGCTCTGGAGCGCCCCATTTCCATTTCTGAGTTGCTCCTGATCTGGTGGTGAGTAGGCTGGTGATATGGGCCATGTTCGGAATGAACTCTCGTAACCAGTTGCAGGTCCCGAGGAATTGCTGGAGCTGCCGCCGTGTTTTGGGGGTGGGATATTCTTGGATCACCTTGAGCTGTTCGGGGTTTGGGCTATTTCCTTCTGAGGAGATGATATGTCCCAAGTATTTGAGCGTGGTTTTTCCGAACTCGCACTTCTTCATGGCACCTGTGAGTCGGTACATTTCAAGCCGTTCCAAAACCCTTTTTAGATGCTCTAGATGCTCTTCATAAGAGTTTGAAAATACTATAATATCGTCCATCTAAGCAAAACAAAATTTTCCCTGGTATCCTGCTAAGACCTTCTGGCTCATCATTTTTTGGAATGTCCCCGGTGCCCCTTTTAACCCGAAGGACATGACCTTGAATTGATAGGTTTCGCCATTGGGCGTGCTGAACGCTGTGAGGTGTCTGCATTCAGGGTCTAATGGAATCTGCCAATACCCCGATTTAAGATCTAAGGTACTGAATATTTTGGCTGGACCTATTTCTTGAAGTAACTGAGGGATATGAATTCGCGGGCAGTTTTCTTCTTCTGTGTTGGCATTGAGTAGTCGATAATCTACGCAGAATCTAGGAGTTTTTTCCTTTCTCTCAACGATGACTATTGGTGCTTGGTACTGTGACGTGCTGGACTCTATGATATTGGTTCTGAGCATTTCCTCGACCTGGGTTTGGATTATTTGTTTCTTTTGGAGAGAGTATCTGTAGGTGGGTCCTCTGATGGGGCGGTCATTCTTCAGGCGGATCTGATGTTGTGTGCAATTCGTTTGATTTTGGGGATTGAAAAGATCGAAGGCCTTCTGATGCTGCTTGATGACTTGGAAGAGGCGGGTTTGTAGTTCTGGGGGAAAGTCGTGTCGTACTTCCTCAGAGTTGAAGGGGTTGACCTTCCCTGGTTCCTTCGCTACCCAATACACTTGTTCTCTTTGCTCTTTTCCGAATATTACGCATGCGCGCTGGTAATCCACTATTGCCTCTTGCTCGGAGAGCCACGTATTACCCAGAAGAATTTCTTCGACGAGATCGTCTGCGACTAGACACGTTATGACCATTTTCTTGAGCCCTATTTCTATATGTAGCTGGCAGTGGCCTCGAATGTTTAGTTCCGTTCCTTCCTTGGCTAGGGACACCGAGGTGGGTGCCTTGACCATCCGTTCCCGTGTGTGAGAGTCGAGGGCTGAGGTCCTGACGAAGTTCTGTGATGCTCCGGAGTCTAGGACGGCTTGAAGCTCTCTTGAGGGCGTGCGAACTGGGATTCGGGGTAATTTGGCCGGTGGTCCACTGCTAAGTATGGCCTGTTGGGCCGGGGATGAGTTCGGCCTCGTTTTCATCCCCTGGTTCCGTTTCCCGCGCTAGGTTGTGTGGTTTGTGCGTCGTGTGGTCTGTCCATGGTTCTTCTTGCGAGGAGTACGGGGCACTCTCGGTGGAAATGCTGGGCAGGACAGAAGTGACATTGAGGAGGGGGTCGGGTATTTCGGAGGGGAAGGGGCCTTGGTGGCTCGTGAGGGGAGGATGGGAGTATATCTCGTTGCACTGCCTGAGCTCGCTCTAGTAATTGGTCTATGGTAGTGGGTGGGACGGAGGTGATAAATGGCCGTATGGTGGGGTGGAGGAGCTCACTTATGAGGGGTAGAATTTGCTGGTCGGGAGCGGTGGGGAAGAATCGCTTGTACAGTCTCATCTTTCTGAGAAAGAAATGGTCGGTAGATTCTCTGGCTGTCTGGGCTTCCCCATATAGCTTCGCTTGGAGTTTGACTCTCAGTGGTGGAGAGTCGAATCGTTCTTGAAGCCTTTTTTGAAGTTCTTCCCAAGTGTTGGAATATCCCTCATAGTATTTCCACCACTGCGCGGCGTCTTGATTCAATCTTTCTTTCACTAGCGTTGTCCATAGCTCCTTGGGTGTGTTGCTGTCCTGGAGGATTGCTTCGCACTTCCTCAGAAATGCTGCCGGGTCTTCATGGTCCAGGCCTGAGAATCCGGGGAAAATAGGCTGGAAGGTGGGCTGCGTGGGATTGGTGGCTAGTATGGTGAGGGATTGGCTTGCCTTTCGGCGGAGTTCTTCAAGTTCGTCGTGCTCAGCGGCCGTCTTTTCATTGCAGGGTTGGCAGATGAATTGAAGCCCAGTGGTATCTCTGTCTTTTTCTTCCCAGTTTAAGCAGAGGAAATGATACCATTCCTCGCACTTATCACAGTAGATTGTTCTTTCTCCCTTCCCGGGGCAGGCGGGGAAAACCGCACTGATGTCGGGTACGTCTTGGCATTTTTTTTAATGTTTTTTTTTTTTTTTTTTAGGGCGCCACCGAGTTTATCCGAACTCGGAAAAGTGGTGAGTCCTTAGGTTTTGGGTTCTCTGCTGGCTTCAGCCGGTCACTCTTCTCTTTTGTTCAGGAGAAGTCGCCCCACGTTGGGCGCCATCTTGTCGTTCCTCGACTGGTTTTTCATGCTTCGGGGAGCTGGACGGGGCGTCTTCTAAACCTAGGTCGCGAAGTTTCAGCTGCACCTTTTTATTGGTTAGGTATTTTATATGAGTTCTTCTGGGGTCTGAGAGGGGCAGGGGGTGATAATTGACTAGATTGTAAGGAGGAGGAAGAGAGAGGGGTCGTAATCGGTAGGTGGATTGCATGGGAACAGGTTTCGGAGGAACTGGGGGGGATGCCGCAGATGGATATGGAAAAGGTGTCTGTGTGAGGAGGGCCTTGAAAATACGGTATTGCTCTCCCTTGCTGCGACGATACGGCAATGGTGTCGGAGGGGGGGGGTCATGAGTAGTGGCGGCCCGAATGCTTCTGAGCGCTTAAAAAATTGTAAGAAAAAAGGAGGTGGGGATGGGTGAAGGATAAGTGGCAGCCCGAATGGTTCTGAGCGCAAAAACAATTATAAAAAAAAGGGGGGGGGGACGGGTGAAGGATAATGGCAGCCTGAATGGTTCTGAGCGCAGAGGAGTGTTTGTGTTAAAGAAATGAAACTAAATCATTAGGTAGGAGACAGGTGCTGTTTATTATTTATTTTTTTCTTATGTCCGTACATTTGCAATCTCTATCATCGAGAGGAGGGTGGGCCCAACCCTCCTCCTCGGTCTTATTCTCTAACTTATTCTATCATGTCTATTATAACCTTCTTATTCTTAATCTAAGACTAAAACTACTGCATCATATTACATGTTTTTATCTTTGAATAGGGTTTTTTCCCTTTTATTGTTTATGGTCTTTAGCTTGACCGAGCCCTTCGTCCTGGCACGATCTCTTAGAGTGTTTGGAACTTAGTGGACGGGCCTTGGGGAGGACGGTGGCCCGTTTAGCAGACCGCGCGGGGGAGGGCTCGAGGAAGAAGAGGTTAAGGGCGACGTGGTCTCGGAATGGTCACTAGAGTCGCACAACAAGTTGAAACAGGGTGAAATGAATCGTTGTGGAGATGAAACAGGATGAAATGAATCATGGTGGAGATGTAACAGGGAGGAATTGAATCATGGTGGAGATGAAACAGGGTGAAATGAATCATGGTGGAGATGAAACAGGATGAAATGAATCATGGTGGAGATGTAACAGGGAGGAATTGAATCATGGTGGAGATGAAACAGGGTGAAATGAATAATGTTGGAGATGGAATAGGGGTGAAATGAATCATGGTTGAGATGGAACATGGGGAAATGAATCATGGTTGAGTTGAAACAGGGTGAAATAAATCATGGTGGAGATGAAACAGGGTGAAATGAATCATGGTGGAGATGGAACAGAGGTGAAATGAATCATGGTTGAGTTGAAACAGGTTGAAATGAATTATGGTGGAGATGAAACATATAGTTTAAACATTTATTTAAATTTTTCCCCGAAGTTTGTTGAATTGGAAGCGATCGTGTATTTAATACTATCGCTTGTTTTCTACTTATTTTATCCACGAAAGAATCTCAATACATTTATATGAAGTTGTGTTTGTTAGTAAAGTGCACAACAATCGTATTTTCTTGAGAGAATGTTTGAAATAATGTGGAACTTAACCTCTTCCCAGCTGTTATGTTTAGTCTCTATTGTCTTTCAACGTCTATATTGTTATTGAACTCAAACTTTAATGGAAAACTAGACCTCGCTGCTATATTTCTAAGAATATTCTTTTAGAAACGCGTGAGAAATCACTAAAACCGCATTTGATATATTTAGTTACTATGTTTACTGTCGATCCTGAGATTCATATTATGTTCTTATATAAGTTCAGGTGAGTATATGTCAACAATTATTGGTGTTTTGTATCCGTTTGCACGTGGTGTCATCTCAATTATTGCTCTCAAGCTATGGAGATCTATTACACTAAACTGTATAGTGTGATGTTCATTCTTGAACATGTTTTCTATAATAATCAATTGATATGTTTAATCATTCTCGAACTATCTCATATTAACTTTAAAATATTTTGGCACGCCTATTGTTGGAAGTCAACGTTCACCTTCAACTCATTTGGCAAACATTCTCAATTTTTACTTTCTCTCAGCCCCTTGGAGAAAGAAAAATTGTGATCGTGAGAAAAAACCTATACGTAGCTACAGAACTTTGCAAGGACTTTCTCTATGCATTATTTAAAATGGAGATACTCACTCAAAATTCGTTACATATGTGAACCGAAATAATATACACTAGTAAACCTGAGCAAAAATTGCGTTATACTTATGTAAAACATTTTTGATTTCCAGTTTTAAATTCTATAATTTATTTTTAAAGAATTAAAGTACTCGTTTGTTTATTTCAACAAATATAAAAGATCGATATCAAGTCCACAAGTTTTAACATTTCGTATTAAAATTTGGACTCCCAATTCAAGTTTTCGACATTTTTACTAGGGGTTGTCTTATGGTTATCACATTGCTAATAAATTATTTATGTATACATTTTGACCAATAAAATAGGGAAATATTCTCTATTGAGCCTAAAATGATAGAAATAGATCATTGCTTTACAAACATTTCCCTAAGAGGTTAAAGGAAAAAGAACATAAACTTTTAAGAGACTTACTTATTTACTTACTCTATAGCACTAGAGAATTATTACGTTAAAACTGTACAACTAAAGCTCACAAAATTGTATTAATATATTTGTTAATATCTCAGAAATTGTTTGTTTTATAAGAATATATTTCATATAAAAGTTTTTTATTTTTAATAGTACTACAATTTTTCAATGATAAGTTATTTGTATCTCAAATAATTGTGAAGATACGGAAATTTCCGTTTCTGTAAGGCATCCTAAAAGTAATTTTCATGATATAATGAAAATAGCCATTTTATTTAGAATCTTAATCAAAGCTTAGATACGAATTTTAATCAAAATCATTAAAGGAGATACTGAAAATTCGATTTTATCTCTTTTCGCCCTTTATTAAACTATTCCTAATTTTAGAGTTGAATAGACAAACAGACGTAGAAATTTATCAAAATCTCAAGTTCAATTTTTTTTCACGATCATAATATTTTCTATAACTGTAATGTAACAAGAAAGTAAATAATAATATAAATAATACTAAGCACCGTGTCTTATTACCCGTTTTGGGTTATACGCTTAAGTATATTAATTACTCTAATGGGTTTGGAATGGGGAAGGTTGAATATAGAGGAATTGAACTCACATTTGCGTGGATGGAGAGTGGAAAACAATCGAGGAAAACCATCCCCAGTTCACATGACCAAGATTCTAACCTCAATATTCCCATCCAGGGCAGTCTAGCTCAACACTAAACCAGTGCATTATTGCTCGAAATTTTGACCTAAACAGAAAAAGTTGTTTCCAAGATGTCATTTGTTTGTGTGTGGTTCTATATATACCAGGGATGAGCAAACTTACAGGAGGGACAAATAAAATTGTGTGCTCAAGATATGTATTCGTTAATTTTTCTTCAAATTTAATTTAAAAACAATTCCAAGCACACATAATATAATAACAAGGTTCAGTTTAAATACATTGATAGTACCAGAGTGGCTTGGTCTGTTCTAGTTCAATCAGAAGAGGTGTATGATGGCTTGTGTGATGAGTGAGAAGGAGACAGATGCTCTTCACTCTTCACAAGGTTCAGTTTAAATACATTGATAGTACCAGAGTGGCTTGGTCTGTTCTAGTTCAATCAGAAGAGGTGTATGATGGCTTGTGTGATGAGTTAGAAGGAGACAGATGCTCTTCACTCTTCACAAGGTTCAGTTTAAATACATTGATAGTAACAGAGTGGCTTGGTCTGTTCTAGTTCGTTCAGAAGAGGTGTATGATGGCTTGTGGGATGAGTGAGAAGACAGATTCTCTTCACAAGGTTCAGTTTAAATACATTATTAGTAACAGAGTGGCTTGGTCTGTTCTAGTTCAATCAGAAGAGGTGTATGATGGCTTGTGTGATGAGTTAGAAGACAGATTCTCTTCACTCTTCACAAGGTTCAGTTTAAATACATTGAAAGTAACAGAGTGGCTTGGTCTGTTCTAGTTCATTCAGAAGAGGTGTATGATGGCTTGTGGGATGAGGGAGAAGACAGATTCTCTTCACTCTTCACAAGGTTCAATTTAAATACATTGATAGTAACAGAGTGGCTTGGTCTGTTCTAGTTCAATCAGAAGAGGTGTATGATGGCTTGTGGGATGAGTTAGAAGGAGACAGATGCTCTTCACTCTTCACAAGGTTCAGTTTTAAAACCATTATTGTTCTAATTAATATATTGCCATGAACATGACCTTGAAGGTACCTTATACGAGCGAAAATATTCAATATTGATCAGATTATCTCCGAAACCATTAGAGATAATAAAAAAACTTATTCTTGTGAGGTTTGGTATTAATATAAAAACATTTGTTTGGAATGTATTTGTATAAAATCAATATTTTTTGAGCTATAACAATTAAAAAATGGATGGTCCCAGAAATGGAAATCTGATTTATATGCTCTTTGATGAACAGAGATATTAGTTTTTTAAATTTTTCCGTAACCATGTATATTATTTCATTGATGCCCTTGGTAGAGTTGATTCTATAGTTACAATTATGTTTCTGCAACAATATCTCTTATTTGGTTTTACAGATCTTATGAGAGTGAAGTAAGATCTTAATGTTTAGGTAAAGAAGCGAGAGTGTCTGTGCAGTGAACAGTGCAATTAATTTGGAGAACATTCTTCACTGAGTCATATTAATTTATTCACTTCTTTGAAAACCACTCTGGTATCCCTTTTGACTTACTTTAAAGATGTACTTGTGTGGTTGTGAGTTGTGGGCGAGCTAAATGCCCCCACTTTAATAAACAAGTAGAGGTTCCCCTCATACTAGCAATGGAGGGTGGAGTATATAACACAAACAAAGGCGAAGGCAGAATTTTTTCTGGGATGTGGGGGGCAAATTTACGTTCAACCCATAATGCAGTACTAAAAAAAGCAAAATTTTAACGTTATCTTTGATTTAATTTCTAGAAATTTAGGGGGGGAAAGTGCTCTCCCCTGCTCCACCCTGGGTACACCCATGAACTAAGACTAGTTTTCTCGAATTCAAAATTACAAATCACTCTATAAAAAAATCTGGTATTTGCTGAAAACCTTTTTAACACTTCGTTCTCAAATTTCTCATTTGTTTCAAATGCCATTGTTCTGTGCACAATCAGCAGTCTTTGCCCAATGAACACTCCCCTGTGATCGTCGACCCTACTCTCCCCAAGGTCCTGCACGGCCCTCTAGGGTACAAGTGGTGCTCAGTTGAGCAGGAGAGATCATCACATCCTTTCTATGATCTGGTACAAGAATTCAGCCTCTTTTACAAGGTCTACTATGTTCAGCTTGTTAGCTGTTCTTTTCTGAGTCTCTTCTCTTTTCACATGGTACACAATAGTTCAGCCTCGGAGTAGAAATCTTGCAGCTTATAAAAAATTGAGAAATACTTGTCTTTAATGCTGAAATCTTGAATGGTCATCTCAAACATGATAAGAGAGTGTAGAGCCAAAAGTTAAAAGATGGGTGAATGTTCTTCTGAGAAACGTCGCTCCAACGAAGATATTAAAGTAAGGTATTACTAAATATCTCTTCCAGTATTTTAAAGGGCTGGAAGCTGTTGCTGTCTGTGTAATGTGTTGCCATATTTAAGGAATTCAATAATCGAGGGAATCCAAAACCATTTGTATCTATAATTAACTTTCCCCAAGTATAGTTTATTTATCAATTTACTTAATTATTTTTATTTATTTACGTGGTTTGGGGGGCAGCTGCCCCTCACTCTACCTCTGGCTACACCCATGGTTTCTCTCGTCTTAGCAATGGAAAGTGAGAGATCGGACATTCATCATGATGTGTCAATCAAGCCCTGTCCTTGTCCTGTGTGTGTGTGTGTGTGGGAGAGAGTTATACCTTCCTCCAGGGTTGGATCATAGATTAGCAACATCTCCCACACGTTATTTGTTATTTGTTATGGTTGCCAGCGCCCCCAACACGATAAAAGTCAACATTTACTCCGGCAGGTGTGCGGATGAGTCTTCAGGTGGGAGAGTGCTTATTTCGTGATTAGCAAATTAAATATTTCTAAATATGTTTCGAGAGGTTGGATTGATAATAGTTTAAATAATATAGAGGAAGGAAAAAAGATAGGTCAAGACTTGACTCCAGAACCATGTCGCCCAGAGACTAGGAAACAAACAGGTAGGTCAAGACTTGACTCAAGAACCATGTCGCCCAGAGACTAGGAAACAAACAGGTAGGTCAAGACTTGACTCCAGAACCATGTCGCACAGAGACTAGGAAACAAACACGTAGGTCAAGACTTGACTCCAGAACCATGTCACCTAGAGACTAGGAAACAAACACGTAGGTCAAGACTTGACTCCAGAACCATGTCGCACAGAGACTAGGAAACAAACACGAAGGTCAAGACTTGACTCCAGAACCATGTCGCACAGAGACTAGGAAACAAACACGTAGGTCAAGACTTGACTCCAGGACCATGTCGCCTAGAGACTAGGAAACAAACACGTAGGTCAAGACTTGACTCCAGAACCATGTCGCACAGAGACTAGGAAACAAACAGGTAGGACAAGACTTGACTCCAGAACCATGTCACCCAGAGACTAGGAAACAAACACGTAGGTCAAGACTTGACTCCAGAACCATGTCACCCAGAGACTAGGAAACAAACAGGTAGGTCAAGACTTGACTCCAGAACCATGTCACCTAGAGACTAGGAAACAAACAGGTAGGTCAAGACTTACTCCAGAACCATGTCGCACAGAGACTAGGAAACAAACAGGTAGGTCAAGGCTATACTATAGAACCATATCAAGCAGAGACTAGGAAACAAACAGGTAGGTCAAGGATATAAAACAGAACCATGTCACCCAGAGACTAGGAAACAAACACGTAGGTCAAGACTTGACTCCAGAACCATGTCACCCAGAGACTAGGAAACAAACAGGTAGGTCAAGACTTGACTCCAGAACCATGTCACCTAGAGACTAGGAAACAAACAGGTAGGTCAAGACTTGACTCCAGAACCATGTCGCCCAGAGACTAGGAAACAAACAGGTAGGCCAAGACTTGACTCCAGAACTATGTCACCCAGAGACTAGGAAACAAACAGGTAGGTCAAGACTTGACTCGAGAACCATGTCGCCCAGAGACTAGGAAACAAACAGGTAGGTCAAGACTTGACTCCAGAACCATGTCGCCCAGAGACTAGGAAATAAACAGGTAGGTCAAAACTTGACTCCAGAACAATGTCGCCAAGAGACTAGGAAACAAACACGTAGGTCAAGACTTGACTCCAGAACCATGTCACCTAGAGACTAGGAAACAAACAGGTAGGTCAAGACTTGACTCCAGAACCATGTCGCCCAGAGACTAGGAAACAAACAGGTAGGCCAAGACTTGACTCCAGAACTATGTCACCCAGAGACTAGGAAACAAACAGGTAGGTCAAGACTTGACTCGAGAACCATGTCGCCCAGAGACTAGGAAACAAACAGGTAGGTCAAGACTTGACTCCAGAACCATGTCGCCCAGAGACTAGGAAATAAACAGGTAGGTCAAAACTTGACTCCAGAACCATGTCGCCAAGAGACTAGGAAACAAACACGTAGGTCAAGACTTGACTCCAGAACCATGTCACCTAGAGACTAGAAAACAAACAGGTAGGTCAAGGCTTGACTCCAGAACCATGTCACCTAGAGACTAGGAAACAAACAGGTAGGCCAAGACTTGACTCGAGAACCAGGTCGCCCAAAGACTAGGAAACAAACAGGTAGGTCAAGACTTGACTCCAGAACCATGTCGCCCAGAGACTAGGAAATAAACAGGTAGGTCAAAACTTGACTCCAGAACCATGTCACACAGAGACTAGGAAACAAACAGGTAGGTCAAGACTTACTCCAGAACCATGTCGCACAGAGACTAGGAAACAAACAGGTAGGTCAAGGCTATACTATAGAACCATATCAAGCAAAGACTAGGAAACAAACAGGTAGGACAAGACTTGACTCGAGAACCAGGTCGCCCAGAGACTAGGAAACAAACAAGTAGGTCAAGACTTGACTCCAGAACCATGTCGCCCAGAGACAAGGAAACAAAATGGTAGGTCAAGGTTTGACTCCAGAATCATGTCACCAGAGACTAGGAAACAAACAGGTATGTCAAGGTTTTACTCCAGAACCATGTCGCCCAGAGACAAGGAAACAAACAGGTAGGTCAAGACTTGACTCCAGAATCATGTCGCCCAGAGACTAGGAAACAAACAGGTAGGTCAAGGTTTGACTCCAGAACCATGTCGCCCAGGGACAAGGAAACAAAAAGGTAGGTCAAGACCTGACTCCAGAACCATGTCGCCCAGAGACAAGGAAACAAACAGCTAGGTCAAGGCTTGACTCCAGAACCATGTCACCCAGAGACTAGGAAACTAAAAGGTAGGTCAAGACTTGACTCCAGAACCATGTCACACAGAGACTAGGAAACAAACAGGTAGGTCAAGACTTGACTCCAGAATCATGTCGCCCAGAGACTAGGAAACAAACAGGTAGGTCAATGTTTGACTCCAGAACCACTTCGCCCAGAGACAAGGAAACAAATCGGTAGGTCAAGACTTGACTCCAGAACCATTTCGCCCAGAGATTAGGAAACAAACAGCTAGGTCAAGGCTTGACTCCAGAACCATGTCACCCAGAGACTAGGAAACAAACAGGTAGGTCAAGGTTATACTACAGAACCATGTCACCCAGAGACTAGGAAACAAACAGTAGGTCAAGACTTGACTCCAGATCATGTCGCCTAGAGACTAGGAAACAAACAGGTAGGTCAAGACTTGACTCCAGAACCATGTCACCCAGAGACTAGGAAACAAACAGGAAGGTCAAGACTTGACTCCAGAACCATTTCGCCCAGAGATTAGGAAACAAACAGCTAGGTCAAGGCTTGACTTCAGAACCATGTCACCCAGAGACTCGGAAACAAACAGGTAGGTCAAGGTTATACTACATAACCATGTCACCCAGAGACTAGGAAACAAACAGGTAGGTCAAGACCTGACTCCAGAACCATATCACCCAGAGACAAGGAAACAAACAGGTAGGTCAAGGCTATACTACAGAACCATGTCACTAAGAGACTAGGAAACAAACAGGTAGGTCAAGACTTGACTCCAGAACCATGTCCACCCGAGACTAGGAAACAAACAGGTAGGTCAAGGTTTGACTCCAGAACCATGTCGCCCAGAGACAAGGAAACAAACAGGTAGGTCAAGACTTGACTCCAGAATCATGTCGCCCAGAAACTAGGAAACAAACATGTAGGTCAATGTTTGACTCCAGAACCATGTCGCTCAGAGACAAGGAAACAAACAGGTAGGTGAAGACTTGACTCCAGAACCATATCGCCTAGAGATTAGGAAACAAACAGGTAGGTCAAGGTTTGAATCCAGAACCATGTCGCCCAGAGACAAGGAAACAAAAAGGTAGGCCAAGACTTGACTCCAGAACCATGTCACCCAGAGACAAGTAAACAAAAAGGTAGGTCAAGACTTGACTCTAGAACCATGTAGCCCAGAGATTAGGAAACAAACAGCTAGGTCGAGGCTTGACTCCAGAACCATGTCACCCAGAGACTAGGAAACAAACAGGTAGGTCAAGACTTGACTCCAGAACCATGTCACCCAGAGACTAGGATACAAACAGGTAGGTCAAGACTTGACTCCAGAATCATGTCACCCAGAGACTAGGAAACAAACAGGTAGGTCAAGACTTGACTCCAGAACCATGTCACCCAGAGACTAGGAAACAAACAGTAGGTCAAGGTTATACTACAAAACCATGTCACCCAGAGACTAGGAAACAAACAGGTAGGTCAAGACTTGACTCCAGAATCATGTCGCCCAGAGACTAGGAAACAAACAGGTAGGTCAAGACTTGACTCCAGAACCATGTAACCCAGAGACTAGGAAACAAACAGGTAGGTCAAGACTTGACTTCAGAACCATTTCGCCCAGAGATTAGGAAACAAACAGCTAGGTCAAGGCTTGACTTCAGAACCATGTCACCCAGAGACTCGGAAACAAACAGGTAGGTCAAGGTTATACTACATAACCATGTCACCCATAGACTAGGAAACAACCAGGTATGTCAAGACCTGACTCCAGAACCATATCACCCAGAGACAAGGAAACAAACAGGTAGGTCAAGGCTATACTACAGAACCATGTCACTAAGAGACTAGGAAACAAACAGGTAGGTCAAGACTTGACTCCAGAACCATGTCACCCAGAGACAAGGAAACAAACAGGTAGGTCAAGACTTGACTCCAGAATCATGTCACCCCGAGACTAGGAAACAAACAGGTAGGTCAAGGTTTGACTCCAGAACCATGTCGCCCAGAGACAAGGAAACAAACAGGTAGGTCAAGACTTGACTCCAGAATCATGTCGCCCAGAAACTAGGAAACAAACATGTAGGTCAATGTTTGACTCCAGAACCATGTCGCCCAGAGACAAGGAAACAAACAGGTAGGTGAAGACTTGACTCCAGAACCATGTCGCCCAGAGACAAGGAAACAAACAGGTAGGTGAAGACTTGACTCCAGAACCATATCGCCTAGAGATTAGGAAACAAACAGGTAGGTCAAGGTTTGAATCCAGAACCATGTCGCCCAGAGAAAAGGAAACAAATGGTAGGTCAAGACTTGACTCCAGAACCATGTCGCCCAGAGACAAGGAAACAAAAAGGTAGGTCAAGACTTGACTCCAGAACCATGTAGCCCAGAGATTAGGAAACAAACAGCTAGGTCGAGGCTTGACTCCAGAACCATGTCACCCAGAGACTAGGAAACAAACAGGTAGGTCAAGACTTGTCTCCAGAACCATGTCACCCAGAGACTAGGATACAAACAGGTAGGTCAAGATTTGACTCCAGAATCATGTCATCCAGAGACTAGGAAACAAACAGGTAGGTCAAGGTTTGACTCCAGAACCATGTCGCCCAGAGACAAGGAAACAAACAGGTAGGTCAAGACTTGACCCAGAACCATTTCGCCCAGAGATTAGGAAACAAACAGCTAGGTCAAGGCTTGACTCCAGAACCATTTCAACCAGATACTAGGATACAAACAGGTAGGTCAAGACTTGACTCCAGAATCATGTCGCCCAGAGACTAGGAAACAAACAGGTAGGTCAAGGTTTGACTCCAGAACCATGTCGCCCAGAGACAAGGAAACAAACAGTAGGTCAAAACTTGACTCCAAACCATTTCGCCCAGAGATTAGGAAACAAACAGCTAGTCAAGGCTTGACTCCAGAACCATGTCACCCAGAGACTAGGAAACAAACACGTAGGTCAAACATGACTCCAGAACCATGTCGCCCAGAGACAAGGAAACAAACAGGTAGATCAAGACTTGACTCCAGAACCATGTCACCCAGAGACAAGGAAACAAAATGGTAGGTCAAGGTTTGACTCCAGAATCATGTCACCCAAAGACTAAGAAACAAACAGGTAGGTCAAGGTTTGACTCCAGAACTATGTCGCCCAGAGACAAGGAAACAAAAAGGTAGGTCAAGACTTGACTCCAGAATCATGTCGCCCAGAGACTAGGAAACAAACAGGTAGTGCAAGGTTTGACTCCTGAACCATGTCGCCCAGAGACAAGGAAACAAACAGGTAGGTCAAGACTTGACTCCAGAACCATGTCGCCCAGAGATTAGGAAACAAACAGGTAGGTCAAGGTTTGACTCCTGAACCATGTCGCCCAGAGACAAGGAAACAAACAGGTAGGTCAAGACTTGACCCAGAACCATTTCGCCCAGAGATTAGGAAACAAACAGCTAGGTCAAGGCTTGACTCCAGAACCATGTCACCCAGATACTAGGATACAAAAAGGTAGGTCAAGACTTGACTCCAGAATCATGTCGCCCAGAGACTAGGAAACAAACAGGTAGGTCAAG